>CM034467.1:18268196-18303180 GCA_019925255.1 Litchi chinensis | reverse complement strand
TTCTAATTGAATCTTGATGCTTAACCTCACATACCCTCCCATGTCTAAGAATTCATAAGACTAGAGGAAATACACTCACTCCAACCCAGTCAGTTGTACTGCTATTATCCTTTCATCATGATCCCATTGGGCTTTCTACATTGATAAGTTTCAATTTGACTTTGCAATTTTGCCTTCAACCTAGTCTAAACTCTACTTTGCCGGAATTGCTTTTTAAAAGCATTTTGCTTGTCAACAAGAAATGATAAAAGAAGAGGTTGTGAAGAAAAGGAGTTAAATTATTGTACATATATCCAAATGCAAATAAATTATTAAATTTGTAGACCTAGATACATATCATTAAGAAAACAAAGAACTGATAAAGTTAATTTAATAGGGCATACTTATTAATAAATTAATAGACATCGAGACTAATGTAATTCTGCATGCATCAAAGTTTTTGATTTGCACAAAACAAATTACCTATAAAGTTTAGGAGGAGTAGTTTCAGGAATAATGTCATCTTCACTAGCAACCTTCTTGCCGATGGGAGCAAAACCACCAAAAAGAACCCAAAATTCACCAGAATCTGACTCTGTGTCTAACTTCCCATCATCTGGCATGATGAACACCATTTATACCCAAATAAGTGACAAATGAAAAATTATTAACTACAACATAGGAAAGTGTGGACAAATGAAATCACAGATTAAATCACACTAAAACGTATTAGGAAAAACAAAACATTATCGAAGTCGTAGTTACACAAGCTTACCGACAAATGCAACATCACACTTCCCATCATGATACTTTTCCTTCAAAAACTGAATTACTTCCAAAGCTTTTGCTCTTTCCTGAATGTTAGAATTTGCACCATTGAACTGATAAATCTTAACTTTAGTGTCAAGGATAAATACGTCATCATGATTTAGTGAAGACCGAGCAAAGGGAACCTGGAAAAGCAAAATGTGGGTATTACTTTCTTCAGCTACATGGGATTCACATCCAACTCAATTTCTTTGAGTTTAAAAATTTATACACACACACACTACCTGCTTCATTCTGACAACTCGTTTTCCTTTGCATACGTACAACCGTGTTTCAAACTCTTCCTCCTCAGGTTTTTTAAAGCCAGATGCAACACCCCCTTCTAACGGTATGATGCAAGGTTTAAAATATGACAAAAATTTGTCAGATTCATGGCCTTGAATTTCCCGGTGCTGAACTGCACGCCCCCCAAGAACAGCATCAAGTTCAACAGTTTTAATAGCTGCTGTTCCAGCTTCATCCTGCACTAAGTAGTTATAACTTTATATCAGTTCCTATTGATAAAACAAATTTTATATCAACTTAAGTTCTGAATGAACAACAAAAACAAAAATGCAATTCGCTATAACTGCACCTGACTTGAATCTTTGCCAATCCAGAAATGTATGTCATACAGATAAGCACCTCCCTTGCCAGGTGTTGTCTACAGATATATGTAGATATAAAATACGTAAGCCACATAGAAGTATGCAAACAAATTATAACCCTTTCACCACTGTAACAAACATCCAACAGGTTTATAAGCATGACAGGCAGGCAAAATAGGACCACATCACAAGTAATATCATGTACCATTGTGTCATAATAATTCTGATTGGTGAAAGCATTTATCATAACCTAGCAGAAGAGATATTTATTATTAAACATGGGATAGCTCTTAAAGTTATCAGATAAATCATAAACGTTCACAAAAACTACTAAGAAAACCAAAACTATTGACCATTAGAATCCTTAATGTGACACAGTTCTATCGCCAAATTGCAAGCTGCACTATCAGGATACCTAATATGCTCGATAAAAGAATTATTCAAGAATAATATCTCACACCAAGCAGTTCAACATCTACTCTTTACAGAGAAGATTATATTTGGGTTTCAGCATTCACGTCAAAGCAAGTGCTAAAAATTTATATATGAGTAACATGACCAAACAAAAAGACAATTTTAGGGAGAGTATATATATTGTCACTCATACCTGCAATATGATGTAACAATCTCCCATGTAGAATTTCCCATATTCAGACTTAGGCAATGGAACTGGCTGAAAATTCTCGATTCGCCAGATCTCAGAACCCCTGTGACTGTTAAGTTTGACAGCCCAAAAGTGGAAAGCACAGCATGCGAAAATTTATCAACTACCAAGAAAAGTCATGCATGCACACAATTTAAGTCAAAATCATATTCTGTCCTAAAGTTTCTCATCTTGCGAGAATGTATGGGTTTTGATTGTGTCCACAAGTGCTAAACTAGAAGTTGCTATTAAGGATACAATCTCTGGCCCGCTCCTTGAAACGCAGGATCCAGAGCTTTTGTAGATGAAGACATCTCCAGAAATCCTTCTATATCACCGTGGTACTAATCCTTGGAGATATAGCTGTTGGGAAAGAACAAGTGTCCGCTGCAAAAGGAGGAACTATATGAAATTACTTAAACAAGAAAAGAAATTCAAACAAACTAGATACCACATACAACATAGAAGATTTCCAATAGCTTTAGTCACAGAAAATTGCATGATGTTGTATAGTCAAATTAACAACATAATCAGTACAAGCAGTCGCATAAGCTTGCTACACACATATATTTTCCTTTCCATTTCCCCATACAATAAAGCATGAAAAAGTTAAAAACAAAGCAGAAAAGAAGACTCCAAAATAATCAGGCAAAGAGACAAATCCATCTACTTTGTTATGGTATTGCCTCTCATAGAAAAGAATATAGTAACAAATTTAGTGCAGATCCCAAATGCAAGGCAATGAGCCAGATACACAATTATCTAAACTCAGAGACAAGAATGAAGAGCTGCCACCGAAAAAGTTGTCAACTTTTGAATTTTCCAATTTGAATTTGTTACAGAAACCCCCTAAGAAATTTTTTGCAAAGATGTTTAATTTATTTTATAAATGAAAAGATGTTCAGATAATCTTGCATGTAGTAGAATCAAACAATTCAAATAGGTTAGAGACATGCCTGCTCCGCTGTACACAAGCTAAAGGTAATTAGTCAAGAATGACTTAATGATGAAGACCAGAGAAACTTTGAAACTGATGTAGAACAAGAAACAAAATTAGAGAACATCTCAAATATACTTACTACAGGTATTTTTCATCAATTATAGCCCACCCTATACTTGTTATTATAAATCATTTTTACATTTTAACTTGCTATATTTCCACAAAACCTTTAAATTAATAGTCTAACACTTCATGGTGTTCGATACCACCTAGATGTCTGGTATCCTTGCTAGCTCACTGAAATGGCTTCTTGCCGATCACAATCCATGCTGAAGCTTATAACTGCTGTCTTTCATTTTCTTTTACTTTATTTTTACATCATACTTGTTAGCATTCCAACAAATTAATTAACTAAGCTTCCATCTCATTGTCCTTGATAATGGTAGAATTTTTTCCTCTATGCTATTTCAATTTGTTTTAAATCCTTGATAATCCTCACCCGTGACCTACAAAACTATCCTCTTCAAGACTAATCCTAACGCAACCTGGTTTCCCCACTGAGCTTCCAGTTGAAGTGACGCATCAGCTATCACAGCAACAAAAAATTTATCATCAATTGATACCAAGCTGAGTGTAAGCATCATATAGATTGAAATGCCCTCCAAGAGCATGAAATATGAAGAACTTCCAGCTTGTAAATAGGAAAGCAAACGATCCTTTTGACTGCTTAACGACAACAATACGTATTTTTTCCATTTTCCTTTCGTCTTTCTCTCATTTCAATATGTGAACGCTTACCTGTGGATTTCAGGGGGAAAAAAAAACCTACAAAATCATAGATAATATCATAAAATCCCAACATTTTCATAACTTTTATAACCCATGTCTACACTACCAATGCTCCAGAGAGAACTAAGTTTGTCCTCTCATTTCAATTTCATCATAGTCTAAGCCCATATATCAAATGACCATTCCAAATTTCCCAGACTTAACTGATCCAGGTTTAATAAGTTGACTTCCATGTCTGAGGTTCAGATTTTTGCAGAAATATAACCTGACTAGAATCAGCTATAATTGGCTAAACAAAGATCAACTCGTAAACTTAAACAATTTGAGATCTTTCTACCCTTTTCCACCAGAAATCTATCTAGCATTGCATAATCTGGCCAAAGCTCCTAACGGCATAAATGCAAGAGCTAAAGGACCTTGAATCAACATTTTCCCAAGGAAAAGCAAGGATCAGCTTTCTGTTTAAGTAAACACATACATTTGTATGATACTGTACGGCTATACTGTTCAAACTAAAATACATTATTTGCAAGAGACATGTGATAAGAACCATCCTAATACCATATTTTACAAGCAAAGGCCATGGTTTCAGAGTTGCAAGTTAAATCGACAGAAAACACTTAAAACTAATATCCTCACAGTGATTTCTCCATTGACGCAAAACACTCCACTATCCAATTACTAAAGAGTGCAAACACATTTTGCTTTATCAATTAGCCATTCGGCTGATCAGAAGCAATCATCATGGTCCAAAAAACAGACCTACAAATCCATGAATTGACCTGATTTGTTCCAAAACTAAGATCATCAAGCTCTTTGTTGAGTTACAAGTCACATCAAATGTGCCACCAATTGAATCATCATGCTCAAACACAAAACAAAGAGATCAAAAGGAGTTTCACAACAAAACAACAAAAGAATCACAATCATCAACCAGCAAAAAGACAAAACAATGACAACAACAAAGTCCACATCAACATCGAACACAAGCAGATCAAAAACATGGAGAATCAAAAAAACAAGAAGTACCCATTGAAACAAAGAGAAGGTAAAAAATACCCAGATCAAAAGATGGAGATCCAATGAATCAGAAGAGAATTCAACCTGATGAGAGAGAACAGGAGGGAAGGAAGGAGAGAGATCTGTGTACGAGTGATGATGGAAGAGCTGGCAATAAAGAGAGAAAGCGGAAAAAGTGAGTGATAATTGATGATGAGGTGGTGAAGATGGTTCTCTTTCTCTCTCTAACTTTTTTGAGATTTGTAATTCTGAAAAATGAACGAATTATGAGGATGATGCAACAATGCAAAACATGAATAAACGAACATCCGGTGACGATGCCATTGGCACCGGCTTTCTCTTGCTTATATACCCCTCTTTTTTTCCTTTTTTACCTTACTCTCCATTTTTTTCTCTCCCTTCATTTTCTTTTATATAATATCGTTATTGAACCAATACAATCTTTTGGGGATGGGTACATGAGACGTGAAGGATGTGCAAAGATAATTATTAAAAAATATTAAAAGATTAATATTGACAAGTAATTTTATCCGATCAGTAAGTTAATTAAATCCTACGTTAGTATGTTGCTATTTCTTTTAAAGCTGATGCCGACTGAATCAAAAGTACGTTGAAATTTACTAATATTCACCGTCACTTACGTGTTTTAAATATTTACTCTCATAATTAAGATACAAATTATTTTTATATTAAAGAAATAAAACTAGTTGCATGTGTTTATAAAATGTGCATGGTGAGACTTGAATTTCTACTCTAAATTGTTAAATTGATTTGAATTAATAAATAGTTTATCCACATAATGTAGGAAAACTAAAATCAGTTTGTCCACAATTCATTCTAATCATGTGGATTTAAATTTGAATTTTCTATACTTGTTGTATTGTTTATGTTTACGACAAGTTGAATGTATATTTGATGAATTGTCTTATAATCCATAAATGTAATCTATATTGGATATTTTATAAGCATACGTATTTTTTCTCTTATAGTATAAGTAAACATCTATACTTTTGGGAGTAGTATTAGGTTTTATAATTTTTTTATAAAAAAAAAAATTACCTTAGAGAAAAGTATACTCTTCTCCTACTTTTATGTTTTTAATTTGATATTCATTCTTGTAGTCTTTAACTTTATATGTTGATTTTCGAATAATTATAATTAATTCATAACAGTTAGATCATTATATTATAAGATAATTGGTATAATTTTTAAAAATATATGAATACATTGTATTAAATAAATCATCTTTCATATAAGAAAACTATCTATACTTTTTTTCTTTTTAATTTTAAAAACTTATAGAGATATTATAATCGGTTTGGGTAAAATTACTTTATGATAGTTACAAGGGAGCACGCGAACAACATAGGTTGGTCCAAACCATGCAAAGCCAACTCAGCGGTCAATACACCAATTTTAAAAAAAAAAAAAAAACTCCAAAATTGTAAGAAACTCATTAGCCCTCTCAAATCCTTAAAAAGTAAAAAGTGTTCCAATTCATAATTATTGAAAAAAGATGCTAGGGAGTTTTTTTATTAATGACCACAAATATAAGGCTCTATATAAAACTATATCAACACAACTAGCATTTGCCATTGATGCTATTACTTCTATAATTGAAAAAGTATTTTTAATAGTCGCTTGGCTGCCCCTTGTTAATAGCAAGGTTCGACATCTGGAGTAGGTCAATAAATTTATTTTCCTGTCGATGGATCCTTTCCATTTGGCATTAATTTTTCCAGCCGTGTTATATCAATATTTCTATCTCGATAAGTTTTAGTAGTCTTTTGAGCCAGTTTCAATCCTAAAAATATATATATATTTTTTTTAATAAGTTTTTTCTTAGAAAGAAAATGGCTTTTAGCTTATCTGCAATGTACTGAAATAGTAATTATACTAATATAGACATTAGTTAAATGCTTTTAGAACTTGTAATTTGCCAATATTTCAGAAACCAAAAAAAAAAAAAAAAAAAAAAGTCTTTCTTGTTACTTAGAAACTATTTTCTTTTTTTATTTTTTAAGTAATTAATTGATTTAATTTTGTTCGCATTGAAGGAGCAACCGGATCAGTTTGAAGTAATATGTAAGGTCTCCTACCCAAAATTACCATAACTTTACCTGAAATCAGTTGTTCGGAAATGGAAGAGGATCAATCAGTCAATCATCCTTTAAGGGTAAGGACTGGTCGGTGTCAGTTAGCAATTCCAGTAAATACCCACCATGTGATATGATTTAATAACGATGGTCAAGCAATCCAACAACTGTAATAGGTAATCCCACTGTGACCATTCTGCTGAAGTATATGCAATCCGCCTATAACAATGTGTAGTACGATTTTCAACTATAAGAAAAACAGAGTGGTATGATGAGAAGTTACATGTCACTTGCTCCACCACTTAAGTGGCAGGTTCAAATCTCATTTCTCATCATTTGTATGGACAATCCTTTCCCGATTTTTTGAAGTAAAGATTTAAACCGTATTTTAAAATTTCATTGTAGGTGATCTCGATATTAGTCTGATCCAACATCAGATTATTAAAAAAATGCGATCTTCAACTATAAATCTGACTATTCACAATTATAATAATATAATATAATTTTGATAACATATAACATCACTATAATCACATTCTATCAATATTAGTTTGTACTGATGATGATGACATTGAGGAATAGGACTATTCACATTCTTTTTATCGGACCCATGACATAAACAAAACAGCATAAACAATTGAGTTTCCGATCTAAACCAACTTGTTTTAGTTATCTCAATAATTACTATTAGATTTGGGCAAAATTAAATGAATAATATCTGTTTACTCAAAATTTCTGTTCAGTTTCATATCTTAATAACGTTAAAAATACATTATTAACTTCATATTATTGATGATATTATCAGACGATACAAAATGTTAAGTTAAATAAATTTTGGACAGCTTAACAATATTCAAATAAATTTGGAATTTCTATTCTTGCAAAATAAGTAATTAATGGGTATGGTTTGATGAACAATTGTGAAACCCAAGGGTTCCATTCACATATTGACTTTGATTTCTTTATTTACTGATTAGAGGACAGTTTCTCAGCGTGGGCCAGGTTTTGTGTAACTCAAACATTTTAATTAAAGATGGTGTATAAACTTTTAACCGACTATCTTTTAATTGGTTGAGCTGCAACTTCAATTAGTTAGACGTCATCTGGTAACGCATTTAATAAAATACAAATACAATAGACCATACGTTACCTAGTAACTTCAATTGGCACGTTATTGTTGTAAAATTTATGACAGAAGGTACGGTTTTTTTTTTTTTTTCCTTTTTTAAACCTAGAAGTGGGTTTCAGTTTTAAGCAAATTAGATTAATTCATGTGTAAGCAATTTGGTGAAGTTTACCCGCCACAATTTCTTCAGGTGATGGGTTTTACTCACCAAAGCCTCACTACCATATAAGTAATTTTTCAACCATTATGTGGATAACTCTCTTCCGTCTTCTTCTGATGGTAAAGATTCAAACCCTCTTTAATAGTCATATCTTATTGGATGGTTCCGACAATAATCTAATTTGATATCAGCTAGTCAAAGAGAAAAATTGATTAATTTAGTATTCAAATTTGAAAATATTTTAAAATGGGTTGTTATGTAAGCATTTTTTTTTTTTTTTAAAGTAATTATGTAAGCATTTTGTGTGTGTGTGTTTTAAAGCTATAATTCAGTTTATTTTTATAGATATATATATATATATTTTTCCAAATATGCTATATTTTTTATTAAACAAATGCTATATTTAAAATTTAAAAATAGAAAAAGGTTATAAGTATACTTTATTTTTTTCCAAATTTTTTTATTATCTTTTGACAATTGTATTCTAGAGACACCTCAGTTTTTTTTTTTTTTTTAAAAAAAAGCATAATTAATAAACCTTTTAAAGATATTCCATTTTATTTTTAATATATCCATCATTAATTTTGATGATTTATTTTTAAAAGGAATTTTGGTGAAATTTTAATAATTTTCAATGCAATGTATATCAACAAATTCAATTCAATTAGAGAAATTAATATTAAACCTTATTAATTTCTTCTTTATTGTTTAGATTTTGTTTAAAAATAATTTTCCATTGCTACAAATTTTGTTTTAATTGCATATTATTTTTTACCGTTTTGAAATCGAAGGATTCTTTAAAATATTAACAAAAAGAGAGAAATATCTTAAGTTTTGTGATTTCAAAAGAGGAAAAAAATAATGTTGGATTCTAAACAAATTAGTCTGCAATTTCTTTAGTTATTTTTTGGTCATTAGTAATTTTAATCTAAATTAATACTGTCATTAACAAAAAATATGAAAAATGAAGTATCTAAAGACTTTTGGTAGATTACCAATGACATCACATATTTTTTATAACACAAAAGGAAAAGAAGAAAAACGCTAATAATTGTGAATTGTAATTAATCAGATTTGTTTCAAGCGGAGGAAATCTCATAATGATACTCAAGGATCTAACTGTTTTTTAACTATTAGGCCAACCATATACATTACAAGAAATAAAAAGAAAAATTCCCTTAACATTTGATTAAACTTAAACATAATATTATGAATCCAAATTAGACAAAATAAATTTGCCTTTAATTGAAATGTAGAATATTTTCTCTAGCTCAAGTGGTTTGCATAGCACTTATCCAATTTGGAGCACTTACCTTTCACTAAATACAATTATCAACATTTATGCTCTGAAGTAGAGTACTTCAATAGTGCACTCTTGCCTACTTTCACTTGCCAATAAGCAAGAGGGTTGAGTTCGAACACTTCTATCCACCGAGTGAACAATTGCTAAATAGCTCACAAGTGTTAGTAATCTACAAAAAATTCCCACTAATTTGTAAGTAGTTTTTTTTTCCTATATATAAATAGCTCTTTTCCATCTATTAAAAGTAGTAGTAGTAGCGATAGTTTAGACTGTACTTCAAATGTCTAAATCAGAATGTATTGGTAGTTATAATACATATTTGTACTGTCGAAAAAAATTATCAAAATATTTGAAGATATTTTTTCATATTTACAGAAATAGATACTCAAATTATTTATATTATATTTAATTTTGATAATAAATTACAATTATGTTGTCGAATTTTGATAAAAAAATAGAAGTTTTTAGATGTTTTATTATTATTATTATTTTCCCTGAATGCAGATACCCCACATCGCTCGCCGACCATGCCAAACTTGATGGTCATTTGTTTTGTGGAATCTAAGTTACGAAAAAAAAAAAAGGAGATGGGCTGATGATATTTTGTTTTTCCAAAGATTATATAAATAAAAGATTTGAGTAGGTCCACAGTCCAGCCTCCCAAAACATGCATGGCACACATCATGGTCAAGGAAAGCAAAAAGAGAAGGAAAGGATTTTTATCATTTAATTATTATTATAGGCTGTACAGAGAGACAGAGAGACAGAGAGAAAGGTGTGCCAATATATGACATAGTGTGACATATTTTCTTCTGCTACATATTATTGATAATCTCTTTTGCAGAGAGAAAAAAAAAGGGCAAAACATTAAAAGGAAAGTTATTCAACTTTCATGAAAATGATCGAAGGTCTCTCATCCAACCCATTCAATGAACATAATTTATCCTAATTTACACAACAATATATATTAATTTTATAATTATTATAAAAAATATGTTTATTCTAGTATATGATATGATTGTTGAGTGTTGCTATAGTCATTTATTAAATTGATTGAAATGAGCATGTTGCAATGTTAATTGAGATATGTAATGCTATTCTTTTAGGTCATATGCTATCGGAATTTATTATAAATAGTGTTAAGTTAAATTAACTAAAAATTTTGACTTAAAAAATTAATTTAAATATTCATTTATTCATTTTAATTAAATTTTAATTCTTGAATTGAATGATTATGAATAATATATATTTTTTCGAAACTGATGATGGATGGATATTTAATCCTTATAAATGTAATTATATTAAAATTGAAAATTTCAATAGGTTATAATTATTTAAATATCATTGTGGCTAATATAAAACTTAAATTTAATGGAAGGCCCAAAAAGAAAGGAATATTGATAAAAATCATAAAACAAAGAGAAAATTGAGAAGTCTGTATCTGTCCCAATCTAGAAATGAGAAAAATGGGAAGCCAACTCATACAAGCAATGCGGCTAGGACAAGGCATTAGAAAAACAGTTTTTTTATTTTTTCATTACATTCATTATTGAAACTGACTAAAAAAACAACTAGAATCGAATAAGATCGAATACTAATAGCATGACTCGATGAATGGCTCCGTACAAAGAGGAAATAACCGATACATAAGTGAAGGAATGATTCATCCATGGGTGGGAGACTGCTTCCATATAGGATGAGAGAGAAACTATCTTGCTACCTATGTTGTCCAACCCACAACTTTTTGGTCATTGTCACATGATGTAATACATGTATTACACAGTGTTGTCTTTTACTCTTGGGCAATTACTTTACCATAATTTATGCTTCGTTTTGTTTATTTATAATTTTCTGGACAAACATAGAGAATATATGACTAAATTATTGACCAACTGTGGATGGTAACATGGATGCCCAGGTGGTCGGGTTAGGTAAAATGTTGTATCTATAGCAGGATTATGATTAAAGACTACTCAAATATTAGGATTTTCTTCATTATTCAAATGAGAGATTACCATTGAGCTTGTGATTAATTTGAGTTATTTGATTTTATAAATTCAATTGGTGAAATATGTCACATGGAACAGGCTGGTGGGAGGATATGGCATTAAAGTAAATTGACTTATGGGTCGTTGGTGATAGGAACAAACATGTACGAGTTTGTATGTAAGATATATGAATTTAAATTGAAATCTCAATATTCAATGGTTCGATTTTTCCTTTTAAAAGTTAATACCAAAAGGACATTGCTACTCTATAAAAGTAATACTATTTGTACACTGTAAAGTAAAGATACGT
Source organism: Litchi chinensis (assembly GCA_019925255.1). Lineage (NCBI taxonomy): Eukaryota > Viridiplantae > Streptophyta > Magnoliopsida > Sapindales > Sapindaceae > Litchi > Litchi chinensis. The sequence continues at coordinate 18,291,411 of CM034467.1, read as the reverse complement.
TGGGACCTACGAAAACTGGAGTTTTAAACAATTTTATCGTCCAAATATTATTTATGCAAGCATATTTTACATAATCATTTCAAACCTTTGTCGTACAAAAAAATAGAAATGAAAAAAAATGTACAATAAAATTATTTCAAATCTTTTCATGCTGGCTGAAGCAACATGAGCAATGTACACATTGTTCAATAAATTAAAAATACTGAAAAAAAAAATTGTCAATGGGGATCTCCACTTGTGATGGATCAAATATGTTTTTTTGATGTAGTATATTTACATTGGAGATCTTATTCATATCAAGTTTCCAACGGAGATCTGGTAATTTTTTTTGTTTTAAATTTCATAACCTCTAACAAATCCTCAATAAGAAAGTTTTGTTTGTTTTGTATATGAATTTTCTTAAAAGATTGTTTATTTTTTGACAGATTAGAAAATAACTTTATATGATTAATTACTTAAATTATTTATAAATTTAGGTGTGATGTGATTATTTGTGATTTGGTAAAGTAATTTTAATGAATAAAAAAAAAACTATTTTACTTTTGAAGTGTTAATATTTCCACTAAGTTTCTGTTAGATCAAGATATTGTAATCATTTTACATTAAAATAATAGTCAATGGTTTGAGTTTATGGAAGTTAACTAATCATAGGAGAAGTTTGTGTAATTACAATCCCCATTTAGCTGTAATTAAATCTAAACTTAAGAGTGTTTATGTAATTTGTTCTTATAATTGTGACTTGAAATAGGTTGAACATGTAAAGGGGTGTATAAACAGTTTTAGAGGGAATGGAAATTTCCGCGCTCAATAGTCTATCCAATCATCAATCTACATGAAATTGAATGGATCACCTAAATTGGTTCAAACGGGTCCAAGAGTTGGGCTCATGAGAGACAGCGTCAAGAATAGGACTCTTGCATGTGAAGGGGTGGACTTAGCCGCCCTAGGAAAGGGATGGGCCCAACCCACCTTGGTGGACAAGTGGGCCGACCACCGACTTCTCTTCTCTCCTTCCACTTCACTTTCTTGCTTCCTAATGTTTAGGGAGTCTACAATAAATGAATAAGATTTAGTAGAAGCATAAAATACTTATCCATTAGGAAATCAAAGTTTAAAAATAATAAAACTTGTGATAATTGTTTGAAGTGTTAGGATAACGATATATTACATATTAATTAATATTTTAATTCCATATGCAATGAATGGATATATATATATAAATTAAATGAATTATAATATAAGAATTCAAACTTCATTTCTCCAAAGTTGTGAATAGAAGACCTTAGTTCTATAAAAATATTACATGATTCACAAACTTGAAAGCAATAGATCGTTTGTTTTTTGTATTTATGATTTAATGATATTGAATTGTACTTATTAAGTTATTTTTATTTATTCTTTAAAGTAGTCCAATCACTTAAAATTACCTAAAAATATTGAAAAAATAAAAATTATGGATTTATAATTTAATTGTAAACTACCTAATGATATTTAAAAAAATTCTATTTCAGATCTACACTCCTAAAAATAACATATTTTTAAATTAATACTAATTTTTATTATACAAATTTCATTTTTTTCCCTCCCAAATACTTATAATAAAAATCTTTTAAAAACGAAACCCTAAGCATATCTCATCCCAAATTTTCTCATAATTGGACCATTGTGTTTTAATATATGATTTAAACATTTATTTTCTAGTTGCTTTATATTCAATCCAAAGGCAATTTTGTTTTCATTTAACATATAAATATAATTAATTTTACTATATTATTTAATCATATTTTAATTATGAATGATATGTAGGTAACGGTATTTTAGAATTTGTTAAATTATTTGTTTTAATTATTTGTATCATGTTAAATAAAGTTTTATGATAATTAATAGCAAAAAGGTGTAAATGTTAAATAGACAATTTTAAGTTTAAAAATTAACTAAATTTATAACAAATTTAAAGACGAGAAAAAAAGATAAACATGTTATTCATATTTCATATTTTAGTCACTATTCAATCTTTAGTAATCTTTAACACGATTTAGTTTTCAAACAGAAAAACAAACGAGTCCTTAATCTTTATTATTTTCTTGAATATGAGCATTTTCTCATATGCTTGTAGGTGGAATTTTACCCTTTCCGATCTAAATAAAAAGGAACCACACTCTAAGACAATTCATATTCGCGCATAAATTAGTTGATCATGATTGGTAAGTATATAAGAGGTACTAGTTCTTATAAATTTAATGTGAGTGTTTGTTCAATGGGTTTGATCTCTAAACGAAAAATTTTTTAAACCATTTTTGTTCTTACTCTCTTTTGTGAAATTGATATTTTTCCTAACATTAATTATATAAGTTTATATTTATACTAAATACAAATTAAATTATTTCATAAATAGATTAGATTATATTAACTTAAAATTTCTGACTTTGAAAAGTGGCTTTACCTATGCAACTGCCATTCAAAAAAGTGGGAATAAACTAGCTTCTCAAAAACACGTGAGAATAAACGTGTCGAAGACCTGAAGTCACTGATTATGTAATCTATTCTTGATTCATTCACATTTTCTGTAACACGTGGTAAGGACAGCCGCCTACTGTCACCGTCCCGCTCTGTTTTATATCATTATGTAAGAAGTACGCATTTTGATATTCTGTTGCAGTGAACATTGTTGTTTTTACTTGATCATCCACTGCTGTTGATTGTGGTGTGGCCATGGCTGAGGACACAACTCTGTTGTTGGAGAAACACTCCTACTACGAGAATTGCCCGGGTTGCAAGATGGATCGTCTCAAACAACACCAAACTGGTGTCCCTTACAAGCACTTGTCCTATATCTGGCTTGTCTCTCTCTGCACTGGTCTCTCTCTGTCTCTCTGCATGTTAACAATTTTTATCTTTCTTACTTTGTGTTTTATCTTGTTTTAAACCTCTGTGATTTTCTTTTTTCCCACTATGCTTACTATGTGTGTTTTTTTTGGGTCATTCTTCAGCTTTGCCAACAACATCTCTGTTTCCATTTCTTTACTTCATGGTATGTCATCCTATCTTTTAATGTGTCAACTTAGAAACAGACTTGCTTTCAATTTTCCTGTAGCATATCTTATTTTGTTTGTTGATAACTCTATATATGTTACAGAGTCAACAAATTGTTAAATTAATTTGTTAGCATTTTTTCATTTTGGCTATTATATTGGAACATCATGTCATGGCATTTATCTCTTGTTTGATGAAGTAAAACTGGAAGGAAAATAGATTTATATATTGAAGGAAAGATTTCCTCATTGTTAGTTATCTCTATGTTTTTATAGATAACATAGTCTAGATGTTGAATGAATAAGCTTCTTGAAGCCTGCTGCCAGTCCCCGCAGTCACTGGTAACACAGCTTGTAAATTTGTTGAGAAACTGCGTGGTATTGATGGTATACCAACTTAGGAACATCCTTGCTGTATATTTTTAATGTAGTAATATATATTTTTTTGTTCCTTAATCATTGTTGATAACTGTATTTTTATTATATGGTTAGCCAATTATTGAATTTCAAATTGTTAAGAGTCTTTAAGTTATTTTGCAGCTTATATTGGTAGAAGTATAGATAACTATCCAAGCTCGTTGCCTGATTTTCCTGGTTACAACTAGCAATAAATATTTTCAGAACTGATTTCGTGCCCCGTCTTACCATACAACAGCGTTAAGCTGCTGCTGCGTCATGACATTGAATTCTTCCTTGATGAACAAAAGCTTTAAGGGGCTTAAGGTTGTTTGTTTTGTATTGGAGGAAACAAATTCTCGTTGTTAGTTTTGTTTATGAGTTTATGTTCACATATGTATTCTGCAGGTCAGGGACTTCCATATTGCAAAGACAGAGGAAGACATAGGTTACTATGCTGGGTTTGTGGGTAATGTTTAGCTCTCTGTCATTCTTTAGTTTGCTTTTATCAGTTGTCAGATTTAGTCCAACCTATTAGTATTCTGACTAGTTGTTTTGTCCTTTTCTTTTCTCTAGGGTCTTCTTTCATGGTTGGAAGAGCTTTGACATCCATTTTTTGGGGTGTTTTGGCTGATCGATATGGTCGAAAACCTATTGTATTAATTGGGACATTTTCAGTGTTAGCAGTTTTAATTGACTTGCCATTTCAACTTGTTATTGATGACTGAAGTCAGTTCATTACAAAATCTGTTCTTTTTAAATGTTTATATCATTATTATCTTTCGGTTTCAGGATCGTGTTTAATACTCTCTTTGGCCTCAGCACCAGCTTTTGGATGGCACTTTCAATGAGATTTCTTCTTGGGTGTTTAAATAGTGTACTTGGCACAATAAGAGTATGCATTACGTATACTTGTGAGTGTGTGTGTTTGCACACGCATTTACTATCTTACACATGTTCACCGTTGAAGCATTCTTAAAAAAATGATCTGTTGTGATTTCTTATTGGTTAAGTTTACTTTTTCTTCTCTCATCAACTTCTAAACTTTCACGTTTCACTGTACAACAGGCATATGCTTCTGAAGTCTGTAGAGAAGAGTATCGGGCTCTGGCACTGTCAGTTGTAAGTGACAAAGTATTATAGATTGTGATACATTATTTGAACCATCCGACTATGTAATTTCAAACTCAATCTATATTACAGGTCAGTACTTCACGAGGCATAGGATTGGTTATTGGCCCTGCCATCGGAGGATTCTTTGCTCAGGTACAAATTAATGACTTCTCATGTCGATTAATCTATATCATCTAATGGGTTCTTGGTTTCAAAATCATCTTATATTAAAGCTTTTTTGTTGTCTTACGATACCATAACAGTGCTGAGCTGATTTTTCCTTCTTTCCAAATTTTTACTTTACGTTGATCTGCAACATTTTTTGAAAAATGACAAACATTTTGTAAAAGCTTTTCTGTTGTAAAATTAGAACATTTGTTGGACATGTAATGCATGGGATAAGGACAGAGGAGAGGAAATGAGGGAGATAGAGATTCAACTATGCCATGAACATGCATTGTTTTATGGTATTATACATGAAACTATGTTTTAAGTGCTAGCACAAACAGTTGAAGCTTTTATGTTTCATCTACATATTCTTGTTTTGTGATGGTCTCGGTTATTATTTGAACAGGCACTGCATTCTTTCTATTAACTTTATGTTGATGCATGTGTTGGATATTTTTTGGAGCACCTTTTTTCTTTTATCAATGTGATAATCTTGTGAGCATGGGAATGTCTACATTAGTATTTGTTTGATTTTAGAATAACATTTAATGTATGTTACATGTCTTCTGGCAAATGTTGTAGAGAGCGCTAGGTGCTAGGTGGTCTGCTACCTGGCGCCAAGCACCTGAGAGCTGCCTAGGCAATCAATTGGCAGCCTAAAATAAAAAAATAAAAAAATATTTTAAAAAATTTAAAAGTTTCTTTGTTATATGCCTTGTGTTATGAAGCCACAGAAGTAGTCCTCCATTATGTTATGAGGTAAAAGCTTGTGGTTTCTGACTAGGGGTGGTTTGGTCAAATGTAGATGATAATAGTTGTGAGTTATTCTTTGTATATTCTTTCATTCATTGTTACTCCTTAAATCGGACGCAAGATAGATTTTTACTAGAAAAGCATTTCTTTTTGTTGGTTCTAAAACAGTCCACAGCTTTTTATGTTCCTTCTTTGTCGTACATCTTGGATTTTTTTTTTTAATAACTTATTTTATATTTACTTGTGCTGATTTCCATTGTCTGGAGTAATTCACATGGTGAGTTTTGTTGTTTCTAATGTAGTTTATTAAGTTAACTTGTCTGATAATTGGTTTTTCTTTGTATTAGCCTGCAGAGCGATATCCAACTATATTTTCAAAGAGCTCTATATTTGGGAGGTATTACTGCATCTGTAATTTCTAGAGCTTTTTTTTCCTTTAGTTTTTGTACTTTGTTCTTTTGATGTGGATTTTCTGGGTTGAATGAGCTTATACTTTTTTTTTTTTTTTATGTTTCCATTTATTAATGGTGCTACTTTGAACTATATAATTTGCTTTTGATTATAAATATAGGGCATAGTAAAGATGGCTATGGTGGATGTACCGTATATTTTATTCTCTAATTCTTCTTTAAGTTTTGTTAATTCACGTAGGATAGGATAGATAAATAGAGATAAAGAAGAGGAATTGAACGAGTAAAAAGGGGGCGACATTAGAGAAGAAAAGGGAGAAAATTCAATGGCAAAGGAAGAAAAATGGAAGAAATAGAGACGGTAGAAAATAGGAAGTTTTATTCATTAATGAAATTTTAACTCAAAACAAATATTATAGACGTGCCTAGTAATGGACAATAAAAATTAATTGATTAAATCAAGGGAAACAATAAGATTCAATTTGTATGTGTAAACTAGCATAAAAAATACATTGTGAATTGAGAGAAAAACTGAGATGATGTTATTACTCAAGGTCATACTCAGCGGAAAGGCTGAGTTACCTTTTATAAAATACGATTACATAAGGATTAAGACTCCTAACACAAAACTAACTCTACTTTTATCAAGATAATCCTAACTTTAGAGATAAGTAACAAGCTATTTAATATCTTTATTGTCTAAAACAATAAAATAAAGAATTATAGCCTTTTACAGTTGAGGAAAACTAACTTCAACACCCCCTCTCAAGTTGGGTCATATATGTTGACCATGTCCAACTTGTGAGTTAAGTTCTTGAAGTTGTTTCTAGGTAGATGTTTAGTAAGAATGTCTGCCGTTTGTGTTGTAGTTAGAGTAAGTATAGATGAGACTCATGCTTCCTTCTTTAGGCTTTTCTTTAATGAAATGCCTATCTATCTCCACATGCTTGGTTTTTTCATGAAATACAGGGTCTTTAGCAATACTTATGATTGCTTGGTTGTCACACATTATTTTGACAGCTCCTTCAACATGTACTCCAATCTCTGCTAACACCCTTTTTAAATATATATTTCTTTACAAATTCCGATAGCCATGACCCTAAACTCTGCTTCAACACTGCTATTAGACACCACGGTTTGTTTCTTGCTTCGCCATGACATTAGATCTCCCCACACATAAGTGCAGTAGCTTGAAACAGATCTTCTATTAGTTCTGGAACCTGCCCAGTCGGCATCTGAGTATACTGTCAATTCCCTTCTTATGTTTTTCTTGAAAAACAGGTCTTTACCATGTGTCATCTTTAGATATCTCAAAATACGGTAGACAGTTTGCATGTGCTCTTCATTTGGGTTATTTATAAATTGGTTGACACCATAGTTTTAAAAGGCATAAAGGGGCTATGGAGCATGAGGGGCAAGGCGTAAGGCGCAAGGCTCAAGGCGCTCCTTTTCGAGGTAAAGCGCACTTCTTATAAAAAATGCTTAAAATATTATAAAATCATAACATTGGGGTCTTTTTATATACTTATATATAATTGTAGGGGTTATTTATTCATTCTTCAAATTAGTGGGTTTAATTGGATATTTTATAATAATTTAAGGAGTTATTTACAATTTTCTCTAGCTCTAATTGGGTATTTTGTCATAAATTAGGGAGTTATCTGCAATTTTCCTACGCATATTTATTTAAAGTTTGAACAACCAAAAACTTAGCCGTCATTTCTCTCTGCCTTAGCCTCTCCTTTCCTTCACCCTTACATTTCTCTTTTTCCTTCACCTTTGCCTTTCCCTCTTCCTTCTCTCCTCATCATTAGTAGCCAAGCAACCACCACTTTGGAGTGTTGATTTCGGCGACTAGAATGCTGGCATAAGGAGAGGGGAGTGGATCGACGACAAAAAGGTTGCTTTTGATGGTTGTTTGGTCGGTTTCAGGGTTGTTTGGCTGGTTTCGACGGTTATTTAGTCGGTTTTGGCAGCTAGGTGGTCGGGGTGACTCGTCGGCCGGTTTTTGCTCTTTATTTTGCCTAGGCGCGCCTAGGCTCTCTTTGGGCTTCTTCGCCTAGGTACTCTAGGTGCGTGCCTTTTTAAGGGAGTTGTGTTTGGCCGTCATTCAGGTGTCGACGGTGCGCCTCGCTGCGCCTTTCGCCTAGGAGTGCATTTTAAAATTATGGCTAACACTACTTATTGCATAACTTATGTCCAGTCAAGTATTTACTAAGTAAATTAGCCTCTCTACTAGCCTTTATGTTGAAGTTAGTTTTCTCAGCTGTAATTGTCAGCTGTAATTACTATTTTATTTTACTGTGTTATAGAAAATGAAGAGATTAGTAGATGTTACCTATATCTAAGGATTATATTGAAGTTAGGTGTTAGATAGTTAGATGGTTGCTAGTGGTTGATTAAGTTGTTGTTAGTGGTTGATTAGGTGATGGTTAGTGGTTGTTGTTATTTATTTATGTATTAGATTTGTATATTTAAACACCCTATCTGCTTCAGAAAAAGAATAGATAATTAATAAAAAATAACATGGTATCAGAGCTAAAAAATGACAAAGCATGGTGTGGCCCTTCCAAGTTCGGCCACTTATACCTCCTTCCCTTCTGTATCTGCCGGAAGTGGAAATCCTCCTGATCACCCTCAACTCCCAAATCTGCCCATCACTAGCCATAAGCTTAATGGGCATAAATATCTTCAATGGTCCTAATCTGTCATGATGTATGTGGATGGCAAAGGGAAAGATGAGTACCTTTTAGGACATTCTGCTCAATCAAATGAGAGTGATCCAACCTACAAACGATGGAAGACAGACAACATTGTGGAATTATTTGGTGTGAAGTCAGAAAATACCTCTCAGGCTACTGAAAGCTCATCATTTTTAGTCAAAGGAAATCAAGTGCAGACTGGTGACAACAAACAGCGAAAAGACAGGGCTTGGTGTGATAATTGTCGTAGGCTTAGTCACACAAAGGAGACCTACTGGAAATTGCATGGGAAACCAGCAGATTGGAGGCCATCCAAGTTTGCAACGAATAGAGATGCTTGTGGGAACATGGCAAGATTAGATTGCCAATCTATAAAATCAGATGGTTCTGGTTCATCCTTCAGCAACGAACAAATGGAGGAATTGGACTGCCTTGATGGTAGAAAAAAGGAAAAAACAATCATGGATTGTAGACTTAGGTGCATCCGATCGCATGACTGTTAATGTTGATTTGTTTCACTCGTTTCATGCATATAATGGCAATTTTTCTGCGCGTATTGCTGATGGGTCATTATTAAAAGTGATTGCAATAGGTTTTGTCAAAATATCACCTACTTTCACTCTAAACTCAGTGCTGCTAGTACCCACCTTTAAGTGTAATTTGTTGTTTGTAAGTAAGCTTACTCAAGACCTAAATTGTGTTGGTAAATTCATGTCAATTCATTGTGAATTTCAGGACTTGAGCTCGGGGAAGAATATTGGTAGTGCTAAAATGAATACTGGTCTTTACATACTAGAAGATAAACGCCCTTTTGGAAATCAAGTTCAAGGTTTAGTGTCTTTTGAGAGTCAAACTAATGATAGGATTAGGACAAATAAAGATAATGACATAATGTAGTGGCACTATCATTTAGGAAATCTGAATTTTCTGTATCTAGAAAGGATGTTTCCAAGTTTATTCATGAATAAAAATGTGCATCGTTTTCAATGCGAAGTGTGTCAATTGTCTAAGCATACTCATAATGTTTTCCCAGCTCAACTCTATAAAGCATCCTTACCTTTTTCCTTAATTCATAGTGATATGTGGGGACCGTCGAGAATTAATAACTGCCTTTCATAGATGATCATACGAAGGTCACCTAGGTATTTCTAATGAAGGAAAAATTAGAAGTGTTTCACATTTTCTCTAAATTTAAAAGAGAGAATTATACATCAAAGCTCCTGTGTCGATACTCCACAACAAATGGAGTATTTGAGAGAAAAAATAGACATATTAAAAGTGTCTAGGTCCTTGATGTTAGCCATGAATGTATCTAAAAATTTATAGGGTGAAGCTGTTGTAACAGCAGCATGTTTAATCAATAGGCTACCTTCAAGAATCTTGAGCTATAAAGCACCTTGTCAAGTTTTGTCAAACACTTACCCTAACAACATAATTGTGTCACATTTGCCTAGTAAAGTCTTTGGATGTACTGTGTTTGTACACATTCATCAACATCTCCGTAGCAAACTCGATCCTAAGGCTGTCAACTGTGTGTTTGTTAGGTATTCTCCTACCTAAAAAGGTTATAAGTGTTATTTCACTGTCACAAAGAAATTTTGTGTGTCAATGGATGTGACCTTTATGGAAACTCTGTTATATTTCTCTCAGTTTAGAACTCAGGAGAAAGAGAGAACTCATGAGTTGCAATTTTGGGAAAATATAAGACCTCCAAGACCCAAGTCTTAGTCAATTTTTGTTAGTGTGTCCACAAACTGATCAAAATAGTTCTTAGTTCAGTCAGCCTAATCTAGAGTCTCCTAGTACTGGTCAAGAGAGCTCTAATGTCACTAAATCTCCTCTGAAGTCAAATAGCAGAAGTAAGGGGTCAGAATCTTGAGTCAAACGGTCCAAACACTTCAAGTGTTTTAGAAAATCCTATTACTACACATCACAAATCACCCAAACCACTTGTTTATTATAGAAGGAAAAAGAAATCACTTGATGTTGAGACTCTAGCACCTGATTAGCATGTCCAAGAAACTGAACCGAGTGATCAAGTCCAAAGACATGAAGACAGTCCATAAATAGAAACAGGAAATGAAGGGAGAAAAGAAGATGAAGAACAACTAGGAGAATCCTCAATTCTTGATTTGCCAATAGCAATTTAGAAGGCATTTAGAGAGTGTAGAGATTAACCACTGTACCCAATAAATAAGTTTATTTCTTATGAGAAGCTATCACCCAGTTATCATGCCTTCATTGTCAATATGTTGAAGGATCAGGTACTTAGCTATATACAAGAAGCATCGGGTATTCTTGAGTGGAAGGAGGCTGTATGGGCAAAAATGACAGCACTGTTGAAGAACAAAACATGGGAATTAGTGGATCTCCCAAATGGAAAACATCCAGTAGGTTGTAAATGAATATTCACCATCACACACAAGGTAGACGACAACATTGAGAGATTCAAAGCAAGACTGGTTGCTAAGGGGTTCACTCAATCATATGGTATTGACTATCAAGAAACATTCGCACCAGTGGCCAAATTGAACACAGTTCGAGTACTACTCTCATTGGCTTCAAATTTGAATTGGAAACTTCACTAATTGGATATCAAGAATGCCTTTTTGAATGGAGACTTGGAAGAAGAGGTATGCATTATAATCCCACTTGGTTTTGAAACAAAATCGAATGCCAACAAAGTCTGCAGGCTGCGAAAATCTTTATATGGCCTAAAACAATTTCCAAGGGCTTGGTTTGGGAGATTTACAAAGGCTGTGAAACAAAATGGATACTTTCAATGCCAATCTGATCATACTCTATTTATCAAGCACTCATATGGTGACAAATTGACAGCTTTAATTGTGTACGTTGATGATATTATCATCACTAGGAACTGTGAGGAAGAAATTTAGAAATTAAAGGGCTTCTTAGCCAACGAATTTGAGACCAAAGATCTGGGCAGTCTTAGACACTTCTTGGGAATGAAAATAGCAAGATCAAGGAAAGGAATGTCGGTTTCTTAGAGGAAATACACCCTAGATTTACTCAAAGTAACAGGCATGTTGGATTGCAATCCAGCTGAGACTCCAATGGATTTCTCTACAAACCTTGGGATGATTGAAGGTTGTGCACTTGTAGATAGAGGAAGTTACCAAAGATTGGTAGGAAAGCTGATTTATTTAGCTCATACATGGCCTGACATAAGCTATGCAGTAAACTATGTTGGTCAATTTATTAACAAGCCAAATGAAGAGCATATGTAGGCTGTCTACCGAATCTTGGGTATCTAAAAATGACACCTAGTAAAGGTTTATTTTTCCATAGAAACATATGTAGGGAGTTGAAAGTATACTTAGATGTGGATTGAGCAGGTTCAAGGACTGACAGAAGATTAATTTCAGGCTACTACATTTATGTATGGGGAAATTTAGTGTTATGGTGAAGCAAAAAGCAATCTGTGGTGTCTAGAAGCAGTGCAGAAGCAGAGTTTAGGGCTATGGAATTTGTAAAGGAATCTCATTAAAATGAGTGTTAGCAGAGATTGGTGCCAAAGTTGAAAGAGTTGTCAAGATAATATGTGACAACCAAGCAACCATAAGTACAGGTAAAGACCCTGTGTTTCATGATGGAACCAAGCATGTGGAGATAGATAGACATTTTATTGAAGAAAAGCTTGAAGAAGGAAAACTATAGCTTAAACAAGAGACATTCTTACCAAGCCTTTACCTAGAACTAGCTTCGAAAGCCTAACTAACAAGTTGGGCATGGTGAATATCTATGACCCAACTTGAGAGGGGGTGTTGAAGTTAGTTTTCTTAGCTGTAATTGCTATTTTATTTTACTGTGTTTTAGAAAATAAAGAGATTATGTAGATGTTACTTATCTCTAAGGATTATGTTGGAATTAGATGTTAGATAGAGTTATTTAATTACTAGTTAGATGGTTGTTAGTGGTTGGTTAGGTAATTGTTAGTGGTTGATTAGGTGATGGTTAGTGGTTGTTGTTATTTATTTATGTATTAGATTTGTATATTTAAACGCTTTCTATATTTTAAAAAAAGAATAGATGATTAATAAAAAATCACACTTTGGTACCTCCCCTTGTCAACTGGTGTACAACTTTCAATCATCTCAAGTTTTGTAGAGGAATCCATTGGGGTCTCGGTTGGTTTGCAGTCTAACATCTCGATATCTTTGAGTAAATCCAGTGTGTATTTCCTCTGAGAAATCGAGATTCCCTTCCTTGATCTTGCTATTTTCATTCCCAGGAAATATCTTAGACTGCATAGGTCTTTTATCTTAAATTCCTTGGCTAGGAAGCTCTTTAGTTTTTGGATTTCTTCTTCACAGTTTCCAGCAATGATTATATCATCTACGTATACGATTAAGGCTATCACTTTTGACTTGATGAGTGCTTGATAAATAGGGTGTGATCGGAATGGCATTGGGAGTATCCATACTATTTCATGACCTTTGTAAACCTTTAAACCAGACCCTTGGAGATTGTTTAAGGCCATACAATGATTTCTGCAACCTGCAAACTTTGTTTACACTAAATTTTGTTTCAAAACCAGGTGGGATAATTATGTATACCTCTTTTTCTAAGTCTCTAATCAAGAAGGCATTCTTGATATTCAATTGGTGAAGTTTCCAATCCAAATTTGCAGCCAATGACAACAACACGTAAATTGTGTTCAATTTTGCCACTGGTGCGAATGTTTCTTAGTAGTCAATGCCATATGACTAAGTGAATCCCTTAGTAACCAGCCTTGCCTTGAACCTTTCAATTCTACCATCTACCTTGTGTTTAATTGTGAATATTCACTTGCAACCTACTGGATGTTTACCATTTGGAAGGTCTACTAATTCCCACATTCTATTCTTCTCTAATGATGTTATTTCTGCCTATACAACTTATTTCCACTCAGGAATACTCAGGGCTTCTTGTATACTGCCGGGTATTTGTGCTTTTGATAGATTGACAGTGAAAGCACGATAACTCGGTGACAGCTTTTCATAGGAAATGAACCTACTTATTGGGTATAAAGGTTGACTTCTACACTCTTTAAATCTGTTAGGAACATCGCTAACAAAGAAAATATTAGAGCCAAAAGAAGGATAAAATCAAAATAGTTGGGACGTTTATTATTGAAAACTGAAATTAAATGAATACAATAGATAACCCTTAATGCTATACTGACGGTTGAGACTTGTGCTACGCTTGTCTCTCACAGAGCTTTTCTGCTAAAATACTAAAACCAAAGATGATCTAAACTCCTAACAGCCCCCTTTTTAAATAATAACAAAACCCTAAAACAAATCTACAACTTTCCCTTCTACTCAGCTGCCAATATTGCTACTTTCTATGTAAGAGTCAATCACATAAATGAGTTATTTTCTTTTTATAGACTTTAAATCTTTGATTTTTTTTTTCTTTGGTAAGTGACAACAATTGGGGGTTTAACAATACTCCCCCCCCAACAATCGCCTTGTCCTCAAGGCGAAATGAGGGAAAACGTGCCTTGAACTCCTATTGATGGCTCTAAGTCAGTCGGCTCCATTAATGATTCTCACTCCTTATCATTGACAGCAATCATAACCCTGATATGAGCATTCGGGCACACATGAGTGGGCGAGTAAGCTCCCTCACATCGAAAACATTGATTTCGAACAAGTCGTGCCCTTATCTCAGCCGGCGAGAAGGTAAAGTTTTCTCGACTAGGTGGTTATGTGCGGGGTATGGTCGTCGATGGCTGGGAGGTGTTGACTGGAGCAGAGGTAGATGATGGTGCTGCATTGATTGGAGTGACAGCCTTTTGTAGTGGATAAGTTCTACTAGGCAATGAGCTGACATGGTGTTGGACCATGGGCCGTGCGTTATTAAAAACTGGTCGGCTTACGCACTGGTTCAGCTGGTAGGAAGGGACTCTGGCGAGCTCCCCTTCCAAATCTCGGGCAAGTTCCATGGCCCTCATTAAGTTTGGTGGGTCGTGTGCGCGCATCTTCCTCTTTATCTCATCTCGTAATCCATTGATGAATTTCCCAACATATGCAGGTTCTGGCAACCCTGACACCATCCCTGCGAGGTATTCGAACTGTTGCACATACTCTTCCACTGTTGTCTCTTGTTTCAGCCCGGCCATATGCTCATATGGATTATTGGCTTTCCATCCTCCAAACCGCCTCATTAATTCCAACGAGAATCCTTCCCACGTTAGTTGTGGTTGTTTATTTCTGAGCCAACGCAACCAATGCACTGCTGCCCCTTCCATTGCGACAAACCCAATCGCACCTTATTTTCTGGTTTGGTCCCTTGAACATCAAAATATTGCTCCGCTCGATAAACCTATCCAACGGGATCTTGTCCATTAAAGTTGGGTAACTCCACCTTTTTTATGGACAACTGAAATTCGTCGTTAGCAAGAAGTGAACGTTGAGCAGCCTGGACTGTCAAATCTGGTTCCTCCTGATTTGTTGCTATTGTCACTGTTGTGGTTCTGCCTCCAGATGACAGCTCTCCCTTCTCGGTTGTTTCCCCTTCTGGCATATTATTCTCACTCAGCCTGGTAAGCATGTTGCGAATAACTCCCAAGTCTGACAGCTTGCTGTCCATGGCAGCCAAGCGCTCCTTCATTTCTGCCACATCCTGTTCCAGCTTTTCTACACGACCCTCCATACGTGTATTCACCATTCAAAAGCTCTGATATCAATTTGTTAGGAACCTCGCTAACAAAGAAAATATTAGAGTCAAAAGAAGGATAAAATCAAAATAATGGAGACGTTTATTATTGAAAATTGAAATTAAATGAACACAATAGATAGCCCTTAATGCTACACTGAGGGGTCGAGACTTGTGCTACGTTTGCCTCTCACAGAGCTTCTCTGCTAAAATACTAAAACCAAAGATGATCTAAACTCCTAATAGCCCCCTCTTTAAATAATAACAAAACCCTAAAACAAATCCTACAACTTTCCCTTCTAATCAGCTGCCAATATTGCTACTTTCCATATAAGAGTCAATCACATTAATGAGTTACTTTCCTTTTATAAACTTTAAGATTTTTGACTTTTTTCTTTCTTCTTTGGTAAGTGACAACAATTGGGGGTTTAACAAAATCCTTTGCGGACTGCAATGGGTGGACTAAGTGTAGAAGATTCATCTACTTGTTCCTCATCTTCCTCTCTTCTTTCACTTTCTATATCTATTTCTGAACTGTCTTCATGTCTTTATACTTAACCACTTAGTTTTGCTTCTTGACCATGTTGAAAATGTGATTAGGACTCAACATCTTATGTTATCTTCTTCTTTTTGGAATAAACTTGTAGTTCGAGTGGTTTATGGTGTGTAATGGTAGGATTTTTTGAGTGTTTAAACTGTTTGACTCAGTTTCGGGTTCCTCACTTCTGATGTTTGACTTTGTTGTAGACTTTGTGACATTAGGACTCTCTTGACTAGTGTTAGGAGATTCTGGATCAGGCTGTATAAAATTAGGACTGCTTTGATCATTTTGTGGACACTCTAATAGAAATTGACTAAGATTTTTAAACTCTATTTTTTTTCAACAAAGCAGTTCTTTGCTTCTCTTTTTCTCTTGAATCCTAGACTGAGTAAAATATGGCTGTGTTTCCATGAATTTCACATCCATTGACACAAAATTTCTTTGTCATGATAGAATAACACTTGTACCCTTATAGATGTAGGAGCAGCCAACTCCCAACCACCTAGAACAGCTAACCCCTAATCATTCAGAATAGCCAACCTTCAACCACCTAGAATAACCAACCTTCAACCATCCGGAACAGCCAATAAATTCTTATAATTTTTATATTTTCTGTAACTCTATAAATAGAAATGTAAATTGTAGTTTAAATTAGTTAAGTTATCAATCAAAATCCAGTTTGTAAACTTCAATTTGAAGTGGCTTATCTTTTTAAGGTCCTTAGAATTATATCTAGTCCGTTGCCAGATAATTTTCAGAGCA
This sequence comes from Litchi chinensis, assembly GCA_019925255.1. Lineage (NCBI taxonomy): Eukaryota > Viridiplantae > Streptophyta > Magnoliopsida > Sapindales > Sapindaceae > Litchi > Litchi chinensis. The sequence goes on along the minus strand of CM034467.1, from coordinate 18,274,871 downwards.
AGTCTGCCTTGCCTGAAAATTATCCCACATCATTTTAGTATCAGAGTAGTTTCGATTCGTGGTTGGTTCACCTTTAACCAAAGCTTATTCTAATACTAAGCAGTGAGTCTTTCTCCTTGCTTAAACCCCAAACACAACCTTTTCCATCCACCAAAGTCAACCCCAAAACCTATCCAAAAGAAAAAAAAGCAGAAACAAAAAAATTGCATATTATAATAAAAAATTGTACTCTAAGTCAGTGGACTATGAAAATAATATACAGTTTTTTTTATTATTATAATATTTATTTTTTTATTTGATATTAAAAAAAAAACTGCATATTATAATAAAAAACTGCACACTATTATAATTAATCTATAATTTTAATTAAGGGTATTTTTGTAACTTATAATTTATCTGTTTCAATTCCAAAGCAAAGTAAACAGTTTAATGAGAGTACTGTTTGATTCCGATTCAAATTCCTACGGTTGAAGTAAACAACTTATTCTGATTCTGATACTTCATTCCAATTCTAAGTCATTCTGATTCCAGATCATTCCGATTGTTATTCCGATTCTTCCAAGTGAAGTAAACACATCATAAATCAAGAAAATGAGAAGATCCAATTTATATGTGTAGACTAATGTAGACATACCAAAATTCTTAAAATTTCAAATTAAAAATAAATTGAACCATAAGAAAATAATAATATTATTTTTTTACATAAAAAGTTTGAAGGGGTTTTTATATATTGAAGGAGGAAAATAGTTGTTCTAACCTTTGGGATTCGGCATGAACTCATGCTCAAATGGGAGCTGCTTAATGGGGACAAGCTCTTGGAATCTTTACCCAAAAAAGAGGTATCAGAAATCTTGACAATGAGACAAGTCAACGCAACACATCTTTGTAGACATCCACCACCTTCTCATCCCCGATGACTATCGTCAGTGAGGAGAGTGTACTTTTGAGGGGCAGCGTAATCAATTTTTAGGAGTTTGTTCCAAATTCAAGTTGTCTCCACCCCAAGTGGTATCTCCCAAAGAAAAGAAAAAATCACTAAAACCCACTGTGAGTGGTATTTGACTTCTTACTCAATTATAAGAGGCCTTAGTAGATGAACTTGCTAGCGCCCGAAAATTGGTGAAGGCCTCAAGAAAACATTGTGTTGAGCCGACTACTCATCTTATGTACAGCTACTATCTTTTTATCTTATATTTGGCTCAAATAACTTGTACTCCCACAAGGTATAACACCTGTCCTTTTTATCTATCCCTAAGTTGGTGGCTGTGGCTCCCTCCAAATAATTTTAAAATGTTAAAACATTCAGACAAAAAAGAAAAAATGTAACCGTTGTTGTATACAATCTTAAATTGGTGGGAGCTCAGAAGTAACAAAAGAGTCACATGAATTGCACTTGTGGTTATTATCTTTCCTTGAAATTTATGCTTCTATTAGATATTGCTCAATTTGGAATGGAGAAATTTATTTATCCACTGATTGGTGTTTCTATGCTTTTCTTGTCTTATGTTTTGTAATCGTTTTTATGTGATGATATTCTAATATGACCATGTTATCTTGCAGGTTTCCCTACTTTTTGCCTTGCTTAATAATATCTATTTATTCTGTGGGAGTTCTTATTGCTTGTTGGTGGCTTCCTGTAAGTTTCAACAATTATTTTGTTATCTTGTTTGATAATTATACCATTATATAGTGCTTTTGGTTCATTCAAAGCAACTTGTTAGATCAAGTAGAATTGGTTTGCTTTGATAAGCATTGACAAAAATACGTCTTTATGCATTTTACTCTTTTTCATTATTCTGTGGCAAACCTTGGCTAGAGCCACTAAGGACATTCTAAATCATCTCAACAACTAGGCATAGTCAAATGTCAGTTGCCTTTTGGTTCTTAAGATTTTTCTATTGGCATTTTTTCTCATTGGGAAAGTTAATTTTAATAGCAGAGAAATGTTTTAGACACTTCATATGGAATCAGATGCTTCTTGTATAAATTTAGTTGATTATTTGCACTGAAAATTCAGTAGAGACTGATTGTGGCACTGAAATAACTTATCTATAAGAAAATGCGAAAGACATTTTAAGTGATTGCTGGTGCTGACATCTAATGTTAATTCTATGAAGCTACAAGTATTTACACTTGGCCATGTTTTTAAGGGTTGTAGAGAAAGGATAGTTGTGTTACTAATTGTCAATAGTTCTGCGTGAAGATATGAATTCAGATTATTGTTATAGATTGGTAGATTTAGATAAAATTGATTTGATATTTTGGATATTGATGTATTTGTTAAAGTTTTACTCATAGCCTTTTAAGGATGGAATAAAAAGATTAACTAGAGACATGCGTGATGATAAACTGTGTTATATTGTTGAAGTGATAGAAATTCGATTGTCGTGTCTGAACTTCCAAGTCTATTATGTTTGTTTTAGTGCATCTATTAGCCAGCGGTGTATGGAATTTTCATAGTACTCTTATTTCACTTCAAAACTTTTCCCTTTAATAATATTTATTTATTGTAATTCTTTATGCATCTCTCTCTCTCTCTCTCTCTTTCTGCCATCTTATAAAGCATATATCTCTCTCTCTGTGCCATCTTATAAAGCATCTATATTATGAGTATGCAGGAGACAATGCACTTCCATGATAGAAAGTTAGATGAAAGACATGACGCATTAGAGGCTCCATCATATGCTAATGGCACAGAAGATGTAGTAGAAGCTGAAGAAAGAAAAACTCATCAAAAGCCAAATCTCTTTAAGAATTGGCCCTTAATGTCTACTATCATTGTTTATTGTGTTTTTTCACTTCAAGAGATTGCGTACTCTGAAGTAAGTTATCGGCACTTTAGTTGTCTTCACCAAAGTTGATTGATTGACATGTTAAAAATGATGAGTAACAAAAAAACTGACAAGTAGTTGAAATAAATAATGCTTTCCCTTGAAAGGCAGGGAGGCACTTTACGTGCCATTAGGTTTCCTGGCCAAGCCTCATGTAGCCCTCTAGCTACAATCAAGAACCTCAATTTATTCCATAACAAATGTTAGATCACATCTCCCTAACTCTGAAGCAGTGGGATGTGGTTCTGTCTTAGTCATTGGCAATGAGAAACTTAGGCCATCCTTCCTGACTTTCACTGTCACAAGGTAGGAGAGTGAGACTAGTGTCTCCAAAGGAATAGCTTAGTTGGGTGGATCTCTAGTAATAAAAAAGGGATCAAGGGATCAATCCCTTTGCACCAACTTTAGAGAGGGGTTTAATTTCAGTTTATCTTTTTAAACTGGCATCGTGGTTTGAGTATATGCTAAAATAAGAAAGGAAAGAAAAAGAATTTGACTGGCTGTCTTGTTATTGAAACGGGCAGTGTGTTGCGGGCTTGTGGCAGAATTAACTAAGCCATCTTGGTTTTGGTTTTGCTAGAGTGCTCCATTTTTTAATGAGCATCAGTTGATTCTAAATGTTGGGCCTTCTGAACCTCGTGACTCCCTTCACATGCTGGAGTCTAATGTTGATTTATTAGTTATTTAAACCCTTATGATGACAGCACATTATGTCCTTTCTCTCCAAATCTTAATCTAGCATTGTTCCTGGTTTTCTTCATGACTAAAGTAGGAATACTCTCAAAGGAATTTCTTTTCAGTGATTTGAAACTCTAAAAAGGAAAGAAAGCAACAATGGTATACTGGAAATCTGTAACTGAAGACAAGTTACTAATTTAATATTTAGTAGTATATATGGTAAAATTAACCCTTTCATTGAATATGATGGTTGTTCATATTTTGAATTATTAGTTGTGTAATCCATGTCGTTTTATGGCTTTGTAGATATTCTCACTTTGGGCAATTAGTGATAAAAGGTATGGGGGGTTGAGCTTTTCATCTCAAGATGTCGGTGAAGTTCTATCAATTTCTGGTGCGTATGCTCAAAATTGTGTTAGAATTTTGCTTCTTGAAGTAGGCATTATAATACGCTTAACCTTATGTTTGTTCTCAGAATTTGACTGGTGCAATTTATTGAAAAGTATACTTTAGAGTCTTTTTGTTTGGTATGTCTAACACTGTTTTGTTGATACACTCTTGGTACCAAGGGTGAAAATTTATATGGTCCCTTTCCTGTCTGTTGAAAGGATAATGGATTTTTAAACTATGTCTACCATATTTCCCCAAAGAATTCCGTTGTATGGGGGAATGGTAGTGTTTATATGTTATATTCAGTAAAGCCTTGAGCTTGTAAGGAGTATATTCTGTTTTCATTTTTAGTTATGTCTTCAAGCAATTGTATCTGACCATGAATAAGCTTATAAATTTAAGCTTATTTAGTTGATTATTCTTTTCTTTTGAATCTGTATATGTTGACTTTCAATGTGATTTCCTGTCAAACACTAGCAGTGAATCAAGTCTTGCCTCATTATCAAAGTTCCAAACATATTTTTTTCTGATAGGAAGTTAAATATGTCCATGTGAATAAACAAATCTTTTGATTAATTTATGAAAGATATGATCGAAAACTTATGCAATCTCTCTCTCTCTCTCTCTCAATATTTACTTTGTTCTTAATAGTTCCCATCAATGCAGTATTTTCAAATAAATTTACTGATCATTTGACTTGTATTTTCAGGGTTTGGACTCTTACTGTTTCAGCTTTTATTGTATCCCCCAATTGAGAAGATCTTAGGGCCTCTTACGATTACACGCCTTTCAGCGGTTTACTTTAAGCTCTTTTTCTATTTTTTGCTTCCTTTTCATTCCTCATTTTCCTGCTACTTGTTTAAGACTGCTGATAACATTTTTTTGGTAATTGTATTTCAGGCAATATCTATTCCATTGTTGTGGAGTTACCCTTACATAGCTATGCTCTCAGGGATAACCTTGCATTTGGTGTTAAATTCTGCATCCATATTACGGAATACTCTCTCTGTAAGTACAGTTTGATATCAAAGGTTGAAAAGTTTTGAAGTGTTAGTGCTTATACATATAGTAGATGAAGTATAAAATTATTGGTTCTTGGAGATTCAGCTTCAAACTTGTGGTTTAAAATTGTTATGTCCACTGTAAACATATTAAAATAAAACTTTCTATGATAAGCCATGATTATGCCTACATTGATGGATAATGATTATTAATATTGCTGTACAAGCCAAAAATTTAGCCCCAAACTCAACCCAAATGATGGGATAAGTGATTTGTCCTTATCTTATTATTCACCTCATCATCCCATGATTTATATGGTAATTGTAAATTGTTTGTCATATTATTTGAGTTCATTTTTGGGTTAGGTTTATTGGATTACATGTATGTGTGTGTGTGTGTGTGTATATATATATATATATATATCAAAATATATTGGTCATAAATTACAGCTATGAATTGATAAAGTGTATATTTAGGATAGTATAATAATTTACTTTGTTATGGTTATTTGGATTTACCAGGTAGCTTTACTATTATTTTGCAGGTATCTCTCGTAACAGGACTATTCATATTACAAAACAATGCTGTGGTATGATTTCGGTCTGCGTTCTGTGAAAACCCTTGTGTGTGTGTGTGTTTTTTTTCTTTTTCCTGTTTAAAAAATTCTTCTGAAGGTTAGATTGTTCTAGCCAACAGTGTCAAATGCTTATAATGCTTTTGTTTTATTTGATGCTGCTGGTGTAGCCCCAAAGTCAAAGAGGGGCTGCTAATGGCATTTCCATGACTGCAATGTCTGTTTTCAAAGCACTTGGCCCAGCAGGAGGAGGTGCTCTGTAAGTATGCTTGTGTTTTAACGTAGTCAATGTTTACACTTTACGCTGCAAGATACATTCTGATTGGTAACTTCTACATTTTAAACATGTTACATGTCAAAAAACCAATTGTCTAGTCTTGGGTATAAACTGCAGCATTGTGTCATCTTAATGTAGATCAAAAAAGTAATACAAAATTGTTTATGTCAATAGTAATGTGAGACTAGTACGAGGAAAAGAAAGAAGCAGATGTTGTAATGTTGAGTCAAATATCAGTATTAAAGTAGATGGCAAAATATAATAGTTAACACATTATTTATACACTTACATGTAAAATTGGCAAAATACAGTGTCAAAAAATAAATAATGGTGCTCAAGTTTTGTGGAACATGTAAATGCATGCTTGCTTAAGTTTATAATTTTTAGTAGCATGTTAATTTTATGAGCAATAGTTACTTATCTTGAATACTAATTTCACAAAATATTAGATGGATCATCACATAAAGCATGTCTGTGTCCTATCTGTAATATGGTAGTGGGCCATAGCTAATCATGAGAAACTTCTATCTTTTTGGGGTTACCAATAATGTTTGCTTATGAATAATCAAACTTATTGAGAGATTTTTTGTTTATTATGACAAATTGAGTTTATAGCATAGTTTTCTAAAATTTGTTATAGTGGCTTTCTTATAAAACAGAATGTAAGTATTTATAGAATGCTTAATCAATTAGTAAATACCCTTGTCATCTACCTAGATTACTATTGTTAATACTTTCACCATATACATAGATATGTCAGATTGTGCATGGTTCGATTGTGGTTCAAAAATTTACGAAAAAGTTGTTAGACAAATTTAGTTGCAATTTTAAATTTATAACATCATTCCTGAGCAAACTTTGTCGCTGTGACTTAAAACAATATAAGACAAAAAAATTTAAAGACTCTTATAAGCTAGGAAATT
>CM034467.1:18253118-18267696 GCA_019925255.1 Litchi chinensis | reverse complement strand
ATAGTCTATCCAATCATCAATCTACATGAAATTGAATGGATCACCTAAATTGGTTCAAACGGGTCCAAGAGTTGGGCTCATGAGAGACAGCGTCAAGAATAGGACTCTTGCATGTGAAGGGGTGGACTTAGCCGCCCTAGGAAAGGGATGGGCCCAACCCACCTTGGTGGACAAGTGGGCCGACCACCGACTTCTCTTCTCTCCTTCCACTTCACTTTCTTGCTTCCTAATGTTTAGGGAGTCTACAATAAATGAATAAGATTTAGTAGAAGCATAAAATACTTATCCATTAGGAAATCAAAGTTTAAAAATAATAAAACTTGTGATAATTGTTTGAAGTGTTAGGATAACGATATATTACATATTAATTAATATTTTAATTCCATATGCAATGAATGGATATATATATAAATTAAATGAATTATAATATAAGAATTCAAACTTCATTTCTCCAAAGTTGTGAATAGAAGACCTTAGTTCTATAAAAATATTACATGATTCACAAACTTGAAAGCAATAGATCGTTTGTTTTTTGTATTTATGATTTAATGATATTGAATTGTACTTATTAAGTTATTTTTATTTATTCCTAAAAGTAGTCAAATCACTTAAATTACCTAAAAAAATTGAAAAAATAAAAATTAGGATTTATAATTTAATTGTAAACTACCTAATGATATTTAAAAAAAATTCTATTTCAGATCTACACTCCTAAAAATAACATATTTTTAAATTAATACTAATTTTTATTATAAAAATTTTTTTTTTTCCCTCCCAAATACTTATAATAAAAAATTTTTAAAACGAAACCCTAAGCATATCTCATCCAAATTTTCTCATAATTGGACCATTGTGTTTTAATTTATGATTTAAACATTTATTTCTAGTTGCTTTATATTCAATCCAAAGGCCAATTGTTTTCATTTAACATATAAATATAATTAATTTTACTATATTATTTAATCATATTTTAATTATGAATGATATGTAGGTAACGGTATTTTAGAATTTGTTAAATTATTTGTTTAAATTATTTGTATCATGTTAAATAAAGTTTTATGATAATTAATAGCAAAAAGGTATAAATGTTAAATAGACAATTTTAAGTTTAAAAATTAACAAATTTATAACAAATTTAAAGACGAGAAAAAAAAGATAAACATGTTATATTTCATATTTTAGTCACTATTCAATCTTAGTAATTTTAACACGATTTAGTTTTCAAACAGAAAAACAAACGAGTCCTTAATCTTTATTATTTTCTGAATATGAGCATTTTCTCATATGCTTGTAGGTGGAATTTTACCCTTTCGATCTAAATAAAAAGGAACCACACTCTAAGACAATTCATATTCGCGCATAAATTAGTTGATCATGATTGGTAGTATATAAGAGGTACTAGTTCTTATAAATTTAATGTGAGTGTTTGTTCAATGGGTTTGATCTCTAAACGAAAAATTTTTCAAACCATTTTTGTTCTTACTCTCTTTTGTGAAATTGATATTTTTCCTAACATTAATTATATAAGTTTATATTTATACTAAATACAAATTAAATTATTTCATAAATAGATTAGATTATATTAACTTAAAATTTCTGACTTTGAAAAGTGGCTTTACCTATGCAACTGCCATTCAAAAAAGTGGGAATAAACTAGCTTCTCAAAAACACGTGAGAATAAACGTGTCGAAGACCTGAAGTCACTGATTATGTAATCTATTCTTGATTCATTCACATTTTCTGTAACACGTGGTAAGGACAGCCGCCTACTGTCACCGTCCCGCTCTGTTTTATATTGTTCTGTAAGAAGTACGCATTTTGATATTCTGTTGCAGTGAACATTGTTGTTTTTACTTGATCATCCACTGCTGTTGATTGTGGTGTGGCCATGGCTGAGGACACAACTCTGTTGTTGGAGAAACACTCCTACTACGAGAATTGCCCGGGTTGCAAGATGGATCGTCTCAAACAACACCAAACTGGTGTCCCTTACAAGCACTTGTCCTATATCTGGCTTGTCTCTCTCTGCACTGGTCTCTCTCTGTCTCTCTGCATGTTAACAATTTTTATCTTTCTTACTTTGTGTTTTATCTTGTTTTAAACCTCTGTGATTTTCTTTTTTCCCACTATGCTTACTATGTGTGTTTTTTTTGGGTCATTCTTCAGCTTTGCCAACAACATCTCTGTTTCCATTTCTTTACTTCATGGTATGTCATCCTATCTTTTAATGTGTCAACTTAGAAACAGACTTGCTTTCAATTTTCCTGTAGCATATCTTATTTTGTTTGTTGATAACTCTATATATGTTACAGAGTCAACAAATTGTTAAATTAATTTGTTAGCATTTTTTCATTTTGGCTATTATATTGGAACATCATGTCATGGCATTTATCTCTTGTTTGATGAAGTAAAACTGGAAGGAAAATAGATTTATATATTGAAGGAAAGATTTCCTCATTGTTAGTTATCTCTATGTTTTTATAGATAACATAGTCTAGATGTTGAATGAATAAGCTTCTTGAAGCCTGCTGCCAGTCCCCGCAGTCACTGGTAACACAGCTTGTAAATTTGTTGAGAAACTGCGTGGTATTGATGGTATACCAACTTAGGAACATCCTTGCTGTATATTTTTAATGTAGTAATATATATTTTTTTGTTCCTTAATCATTGTTGATAACTGTATTTTTATTATATGGTTAGCCAATTATTGAATTTCAAATTGTTAAGAGTCTTTAAGTTATTTTGCAGCTTATATTGGTAGAAGTATAGATAACTATCCAAGCTCGTTGCCTGATTTTCCTGGTTACAACTAGCAATAAATATTTTCAGAACTGATTTCGTGCCCCGTCTTACCATACAACAGCGTTAAGCTGCTGCTGCGTCATGACATTGAATTCTTCCTTGATGAACAAAAGCTTTAAGGGGCTTAAGGTTGTTTGTTTTGTATTGGAGGAAACAAATTCTCGTTGTTAGTTTTGTTTATGAGTTTATGTTCACATATGTATTCTGCAGGTCAGGGACTTCCATATTGCAAAGACAGAGGAAGACATAGGTTACTATGCTGGGTTTGTGGGTAATGTTTAGCTCTCTGTCATTCTTTAGTTTGCTTTTATCAGTTGTCAGATTTAGTCCAACCTATTAGTATTCTGACTAGTTGTTTTGTCCTTTTCTTTTCTCTAGGGTCTTCTTTCATGGTTGGAAGAGCTTTGACATCCATTTTTTGGGGTGTTTTGGCTGATCGATATGGTCGAAAACCTATTGTATTAATTGGGACATTTTCAGTGTTAGCAGTTTTAATTGACTTGCCATTTCAACTTGTTATTGATCACTGAAGTCAGTTCATTACAAAATCTGTTCTTTTTAAATGTTTATATCATTATTATCTTTCGGTTTCAGGGTTGTGTTTAATACTCTCTTTGGCCTCAGCACCAGCTTTTGGATGGCACTTTCAATGAGATTTCTTCTTGGGTGTTTAAATAGTGTACTTGGCACAATAAGAGTATGCATTACGTATACTTGTGAGTGTGTGTGTTTGCACACGCATTTACTATCTTACACATGTTCACCATTGAAGCATTCTTAAAAAAATGATCTGTTGTGATTTCTTATTGGTTAAGTTTACTTTTTCTTCTCTCATCAACTTCTAAACTTTCACGTTTCACTGTACAACAGGCATATGCTTCTGAAGTCTGTAGAGAAGAGTATCGGGCTCTGGCACTGTCAGTTGTAAGTGACAAAGTATTATAGATTGTGATACATTATTTGAACCATCCGACTATGTAATTTCAAACTCAATCTATATTACAGGTCAGTACTTCACGAGGCATAGGATTGGTTATTGGCCCTGCCATCGGAGGATTCTTTGCTCAGGTACAAATTAATGACTTCTCATGTCGATGAATCTATATCATCTAATGTGTTCTCGGTTTCAAAATCATCTTATATTAAAGGTTTTTTGTTGTCTTACGATACCATAACAGTGCTGAGCTGATTTTTCCTTCTTTCCAAATTTTTACTTTACGTTGATCTGCAACATTTTTTGAAAAATGACAAACATTTTGTAAAAGCTTTTCTGTTGTAAAATTAGAACATTTGTTGGACATGTAATGCATGGGATAAGGACAGAGGACAGGAAATGAGGGAGATAGAGATTCAACTATGCCATGAACATGCATTGTTTTATGGTATTATACATGAAACTATGTTTTAAGTGCTAGCACAAACAGTTGAAGCTTTTATGTTTCATCTACATATTCTTGTTTTGTGATGGTCTCGGTTATTATTTGAACAGGCACTGCATTCTTTCTATTAACTTTATGTTGATGCATGTGTTGGATATTTTTTGGAGCACCTTTTTTCTTTTATCAATGTGATAATCTTGTGAGCATGGGAATGTCTACATTAGTATTTGTTTGATTTTAGAATAACATTTAATGTATGTTACATGTCTTCTGGCAAATGTTGTAGAGAGCGCTAGGTGCTAGGTGGTCTGCTACCTGGCGCCAAGCACCTGAGAGCCGCCTAGGCAATCAATTGGCAGCCTAAAATAAAAAAAATAAAAAAATATTTTAAAAAATTTAAAAGTTTCTTTGTTATATGCCTTGTGTTATGAAGCCACAGAAGTAGTCCTCCATTATGTTATGAGGTAAAAGCTTGTGGTTTCTGACTGGGGGTGGTTTGGTCAAATGTAGATGATAATAGTTGTGAGTTATTCTTTGTATTTTCTTTCATTCATTGTTACTCCTTAAATCGGACGCAAGATAGATTTTTACTAGAAAAGCATTTCTTTTTGTTGGTTCTAAAACAGTCCACAGCTTTTTATGTTCCTTCTTTGTCGTACATCTTGGATTTTTTTTTTTAATAACTTATTTTATATTTACTTGTGCTGATTTCCATTGTCTGGAGTAATTCACATGGTGAGTTTTGTTGTTTCTAATGTAGTTTATTAAGTTAACTTGTCTGATAATTGGTTTTTCTTTGTATTAGCCTGCAGAGCGATATCCAACTATATTTTCAAAGAGCTCTATATTTGGGAGGTATTACTGCATCTGTAATTTCTAGAGCTTTTTTTTCCTTTAATTTTTGTACTTTGTTCTTTTGATGTGGATTTTCTGGGTTGAATGAGCTTATACTTTTTTTTTTTTTTTTGTTTCCATTTATTAATGGTGCTACTTTGAACTATATAATTTGCTTTTGATTATAAATATAGGGCATAGTAAAGATGGCTATGGTGGATGTACCGTATATTTTATTCTCTAATTCTTCTTTAAGTTTTGTTAATTCACGTAGGATAGGATAGATAAATAGAGATAAAGAAGAGGAATTGAACGAGTAAAAAGGGGGCGACATTAGAGAAGAAAAGGGAGAAAATTCAATGGCAAAGGAAGAAAAATGGAAGAAATAGAGACGGTAGAAAATAGGAAGTTTTATTCATTAATGAAATTTTAACTCAAAACAAATATTATAGACGTGCCTAGTAATGGACAATAAAAATTAATTGATTAAATCAAGGGAAACAATAAGATTCAATTTGTATGTGTAAACTAGCATAAAAAATACATTGTGAATTGAGAGAAAAACTGAGATGATGTTATTACTCAAGGTCATACTCAGCGGAAAGGCTGAGTTACCTTTTATAAAATACGATTACATAAGGATTAAGACTCCTAACACAAAACTAACTCCACTTACTTTTATCAAGATAATCCTAACTTTAGAGATAAGTAACAAGCTATTTAATATCTTTATTGTCTAAAACAATAAAATAAAGAATTATAGCCTTTTACAGTTGAGGAAAACTAACTTCAACACCCCCTCTCAAGTTGGGTCATATATGTTGACCATGTCCAACTTGTGAGTTAAGTTCTTGAAGTTGTTTCTAGGTAGATGTTTAGTAAGAATGTCTGCCGTTTGTGTTGTAGTTAGAGTAAGTATAGATGAGACTCATGCTTCCTTCTTTAGGCTTTTCTTTAATGAAATGCCTATCTATCTCCACATGCTTGGTTTTTTCATGAAATACAGGGTCTTTAGCAATACTTATGATTGCTTGGTTGTCACACATTATTTTGACAGCTCCTTCAACATGTACTCCAATCTCTGCTAACACCCTTTTTAAATATATATTTCTTTACAAATTCCGATAGCCATGACCCTAAACTCTGCTTCAGCACTGCTATTAGACACCACAATTTGTTTCTTGCTTCGCCATGACATTAGATCTCCCCACACATAAGTGCAGTAGCTTGAAACAAATCTTCTATTAGTTCTAGAACCTGCCTAGTCGGCATCTGAGTATACTGTCAATTCCCTTCTTATGTTTTTCTTGAAAAACAGGTCTTTACCATGTGTCATCTTTAGATATCTCAAAATACGGTAGACAGTTTGCATGTGCTCTTCATTTGGGTTATTTATAAATTGGTTGACACCATAGTTTTAAAAGGCATAAAGGGGCTATGGAGCATGAGGGGCAAGGCGTAAGGCGCAAGGCTCAAGGCGCTCCTTTTCGAGGTAAAGCGCACTTCTTATAAAAAATGCTTAAAATATTATAAAATCATAAAATTGGGGTCTTTTTATATACTTATATATAATTGTAGGGGTTATTTATTCATTCTTCAAATTAGTGGGTTTAATTGGATATTTTATAATAATTTAAGGAGTTATTTACAATTTTCTCTAGCTCTAATTGGGTATTTTGTCATAAATTAGGGAGTTATCTGCAATTTTCCTACGCATATATATTTAAAGTTTGAACAACCAAAAACTTAGCCGTCATTTCTCTCTGCCTTAGCCTCTCCTTTCCTTCACCCTTACATTTCTCTTTTTCCTTCACCTTTGCCTTTCCCTCTTCCTCTCTCCTCATCATTAGTAGCCAAGCAACCACCACTTTGGAGTGCTGATTTCGGCGACTAGAATGCTGGCATAAGGAGAGGGGAGTGGATCGACGACAAAAAGGTTGCTTTTGATGGTTGTTTGGTCGGTTTCAGGGTTGTTTGGCTGGTTTCGACGGTTATTTAGTCGGTTTTGGCAGCTAGGTGGTTGGGGTGACTCGTCGGCCGGTTTTTGCTCTTTATTTTGCCTAGGCGCGCCTAGGCTCTCTTTGGGCTTCTTCGCCTAGGTACTCTAGGTGCGTGCCTTTTTAAGGGAGTTGTGTTTGGCCGTCATTCAGGTGTCGACGGTGCGCCTCGCTGCGCCTTTCGCCTAGGAGTGCATTTTAAAATTATGGCTAACACTACTTATTGCATAACTTATGTCCAGTCAAGTATTTACTAAGTAAATTAGCCTCTCTACTAGCCTTTATGTTGAAGTTAGTTTTCTCAGCTGTAATTGTCAGCTGTAATTACTATTTTATTTTACTGTGTTATAGAAAATAAAGAGATTAAGTAGATGTTACCTATATCTAAGGATTATATTGAAGTTAGGTGTTAGATAGTTAGATGGTTGCTAGTGGTTGATTAAGTTGTTGTTAGTGGTTGATTAGGTGATGGTTAGTGGTTGTTGTTATTTATTTATGTATTAGATTTGTATATTTAAACACCCTATCTGCTTCAGAAAAAGAATAGATAATTAATAAAAAATAACATGGTATCAGAGCTAAAAAATGACAAAGCATGGTGTGGCCCTTCCAAGTTCGGCCACTTATACCTCCTTCCCTTCTGTATCTGCCGGAAGTGGAAATCCTCCTGATCACCCTCAACTCCCAAATCTGCCCATCACTAGCCATAAGCTTAATGGGCATAAATATCTTCAATGGTCCTAATCTGTCATGATGTATGTGGATGGCAAAGGGAAAGATGAGTACCTTTTAGGACATTCTGCTCAATCAAATGAGAGTGATCCAACCTACAAACGATGGAAGACAGACAACATTGTGGAATTATTTGGTGTGAAGTCAGAAAATACCTCTCAGGCTACTGAAAGCTCATCATTTTTAGTCAAAGGAAATCAAGTGCAGACTGGTGACAACAAACAGCGAAAAGACAGGGCTTGGTGTGATAATTGTCGTAGGCTTAGTCACACAAAGGAGACCTACTGGAAATTGCATGGGAAACCAGCAGATTGGAGGCCATCCAAGTTTGCAACGAATAGAGATGCTTGTGGGAACATGGCAAGATTAGATTGCCAATCTATAAAATCAGATGGTTCTGGTTCATCCTTCAGCAACGAACAAATGGAGGAATTGGACTGCCTTGATGGTAGAAAAAAGGAAAAAACAATCATGGATTGTAGACTTAGGTGCATCCGATCGCATGACTGTTAATGTTGATTTGTTTCACTCGTTTCATGCATATAATGGCAATTTTTCTGCGCGTATTGCTGATGGGTCATTATTAAAAGTGATTGCAATAGGTTTTGTCAAAATATCACCTACTTTCACTCTAAACTCAGTGCTGCTAGTACCCACCTTTAAGTGTAATTTGTTGTTTGTAAGTAAGCTTACTCAAGACCTAAATTGTGTTGGTAAATTCATGTCAATTCATTGTGAATTTCAGGACTTGAGCTCGGGGAAGAATATTGGTAGTGCTAAAATGAATACTGGTCTTTACATACTAGAAGATAAACGCCCTTTTGGAAATCAAGTTCAAGGTTTAGTGTCTTTTGAGAGTCAAACTAATGATAGGATTAGGACAAATAAAGATAATGACATAATGTAGTGGCACTATCATTTAGGAAATCTGAATTTTCTGTATCTAGAAAGGATGTTTCCAAGTTTATTCATGAATAAAAATGTGCATCGTTTTCAATGCGAAGTGTGTCAATTGTCTAAGCATACTCATAATGTTTTCCCAGCTCAACTCTATAAAGCATCCTTACCTTTTTCCTTAATTCATAGTGATATGTGGGGACCGTCGAGAATTAATAACTGCCTTTCATAGATGATCATACGAAGGTCACCTAGGTATTTCTAATGAAGGAAAAATTAGAAGTGTTTCACATTTTCTCTAAATTTAAAAGAGAGAATTATACATCAAAGCTCCTGTGTCGATACTCCACAACAAATGGAGTATTTGAGAGAAAAAATAGACATATTAAAAGTGTCTAGGTCCTTGATGTTAGCCATGAATGTATCTAAAAATTTATAGGGTGAAGCTGTTGTAACAGCAGCATGTTTAATCAATAGGCTACCTTCAAGAATCTTGAGCTATAAAGCACCTTGTCAAGTTTTGTCAAACACTTACCCTAACAACATAATTGTGTCACATTTGCCTAGTAAAGTCTTTGGATGTACTGTGTTTGTACACATTCATCAACATCTCCGTAGCAAACTCGATCCTAAGGCTGTCAACTGTGTGTTTGTTAGGTATTCTCCTACCTAAAAAGGTTATAAGTGTTATTTCACTGTCACAAAGAAATTTTGTGTGTCAATGGATGTGACCTTTATGGAAACTCTGTTATATTTCTCTCAGTTTAGAACTCAGGAGAAAGAGAGAACTCATGAGTTGCAATTTTGGGAAAATATAAGACCTCCAAGACCCAAGTCTTAGTCAATTTTTGTTAGTGTGTCCACAAACTGATCAAAATAGTTCTTAGTTCAGTCAGCCTAATCTAGAGTCTCCTAGTACTGGTCAAGAGAGCTCTAATGTCACTAAATCTCCTCTGAAGTCAAATAGCAGAAGTAAGGGGTCAGAATCTTGAGTCAAACGGTCCAAACACTTCAAGTGTTTTAGAAAATCCTATTACTACACATCACAAATCACCCAAACCACTTGTTTATTATAGAAGGAAAAAGAAATCACTTGATGTTGAGACTCTAGCACCTGATTAGCTTGTCCAAGAAACTGAACCGAGTGATCAAGTCCAAAGACATGAAGACAGTCCATAAATAGAAACAGGAAATGAAGGGAGAAAAGAAGATGAAGAACAACTAGGAGAATCCTCAATTCTTGATTTGCCAATAGCAATTTAGAAGGCATTTAGAGAGTGTAGAGATTAACCACTGTACCCAATAAATAAGTTTATTTCTTATGAGAAGCTATCACCCAGTTATCATGCCTTCATTGTCAATATGTTGAAGGATCAGGTACTTAGCTATATACAAGAAGCATCGGGTATTCTTGAGTGGAAGGAGGCTGTATGGGCAAAAATGACAGCACTGTTGAAGAACAAAACATGGGAATTAGTGGATCTCCCAAATGGAAAACATCCAGTAGGTTGTAAATGAATATTCACCATCACACACAAGGTAGACGACAACATTGAGAGATTCAAAGCAAGGCTGGTTGCTAAGGGGTTCACTCAATCATATGGTATTGACTATCAAGAAACATTCGCACCAGTGGCCAAATTGAACACAGTTCGAGTACTACTCTCATTGGCTTCAAATTTGAATTGGAAACTTCACTAATTGGATATCAAGAATGCCTTTTTGAATGGAGACTTGGAAGAAGAGGTATGCATTATAATCCCACTTGGTTTTGAAACAAAATCGAATGCCAACAAAGTCTGCAGGCTGCGAAAATCTTTATATGGCCTAAAACAATTTCCAAGGGCTTGGTTTGGGAGATTTACAAAGGCTGTGAAACAAAATGGATACTTTCAATGCCAATCTGATCATACTCTATTTATCAAGCACTCATATGGTGACAAATTGACAGCTTTAATTGTGTACGTTGATGATATTATCATCACTAGGAACTGTGAGGAAGAAATTTAGAAATTAAAGGGCTTCTTAGCCAACGAATTTGAGACCAAAGATCTGGGCAGTCTTAGACACTTCTTGGGAATGAAAATAGCAAGATCAAGGAAAGGAATGTCGGTTTCTTAGAGGAAATACACCCTAGATTTACTCAAAGTAACAGGCATGTTGGATTGCAATCCAGCTGAGACTCCAATGGATTTCTCTACAAACCTTGGGATGATTGAAGGTTGTGCACTTGTAGATAGAGGAAGTTACCAAAGATTGGTAGGAAAGCTGATTTATTTAGCTCATACATGGCCTGACATAAGCTATGCAGTAAACTATGTTGGTCAATTTATTAACAAGCCAAATGAAGAGCATATGTAGGCTGTCTACCGAATCTTGGGTATCTAAAAATGACACCTAGTAAAGGTTTATTTTTCCATAGAAACATATGTAGGGAGTTGAAAGTATACTTAGATGTGGATTGAGCAGGTTCAAGGACTGACAGAAGATTAATTTCAGGCTACTACATTTATGTATGGGGAAATTTAGTGTTATGGTGAAGCAAAAAGCAATCTGTGGTGTCTAGAAGCAGTGCAGAAGCAGAGTTTAGGGCTATGGAATTTGTAAAGGAATCTCATTAAAATGAGTGTTAGCAGAGATTGGTGCCAAAGTTGAAAGAGTTGTCAAGATAATATGTGACAACCAAGCAACCATAAGTACAGGTAAAGACCCTGTGTTTCATGATGGAACCAAGCATGTGGAGATAGATAGACATTTTATTGAAGAAAAGCTTGAAGAAGGAAAACTATAGCTTAAACAAGAGACATTCTTACCAAGCCTTTACCTAGAACTAGCTTCGAAAGCCTAACTAACAAGTTGGGCATGGTGAATATCTATGACCCAACTTGAGAGGGGGTGTTGAAGTTAGTTTTCTTAGCTGTAATTGCTATTTTATTTTACTGTGTTTTAGAAAATAAAGAGATTATGTAGATGTTACTTATCTCTAAGGATTATGTTGGAATTAGATGTTAGATAGAGTTATTTAATTACTAGTTAGATGGTTGTTAGTGGTTGGTTAGGTAATTGTTAGTGGTTGATTAGGTGATGGTTAGTGGTTGTTGTTATTTATTTATGTATTAGATTTGTATATTTAAACGCTTTCTATATTTTAAAAAAAGAATAGATGATTAATAAAAAATCACACTTTGGTACCTCCCCTTGTCAACTGGTGTACAACTTTCAATCATCTCAAGTTTTGTAGAGGAATCCATTGGGGTCTCGGTTGGTTTGCAGTCTAACATCTCGATATCTTTGAGTAAATCCAGTGTGTATTTCCTCTGAGAAATCGAGATTCCCTTCCTTGATCTTGCTATTTTCATTCCCAGGAAATATCTTAGACTGCATAGGTCTTTTATCTTAAATTCCTTGGCTAGGAAGCTCTTTAGTTTTTGGATTTCTTCTTCACAGTTTCCAGCAATGATTATATCATCTACGTATACGATTAAGGCTATCACTTTTGACTTGATGAGTGCTTGATAAATAGGGTGTGATCGGATTGACATTGGGAGTATCCATACTATTTCATGACCTTTGTAAACCTTCTAAACCAGACCCTTGGAGATTGTTTAAGGCCATACAATGATTTCTGCAACCTGCAAACTTTGTTTACACTAAATTTTGTTTCAAAACCAGGTGGGATAATTATGTATACCTCTTTTTCTAAGTCTCTAATCAAGAAGGCATTCTTGATATTCAATTGGTGAAGTTTCCAATCCAAATTTGCAGCCAATGACAACAACACGTAAATTGTGTTCAATTTTGCCACTGGTGCGAATGTTTCTTAGTAGTCAATGCCATATGACTAAGTGAATCCCTTAGTAACCAGCCTTGCCTTGAACCTTTCAATTCTACCATCTACCTTGTGTTTAATTGTGAATATTCACTTGCAACCTACTGGATGTTTACCATTTGGAAGGTCTACTAATTCCCACATTCTATTCTTCTCTAATGATGTTATTTCTGCCTATACAACTTATTTCCACTCAGGAATACTCAGGGCTTCTTGTATACTGCCGGGTATTTGTGCTTTTGATAGATTGACAGTGAAAGCACGATAACTCGGTGACAGCTTTTCATAGGAAATGAACCTACTTATTGGGTATAAAGGTTGACTTCTACACTCTTTAAATCTGTTAGGAACATCGCTAACAAAGAAAATATTAGAGCCAAAAGAAGGATAAAATCAAAATAGTTGGGACGTTTATTATTGAAAACTGAAATTAAATGAATACAATAGATAACCCTTAATGCTATACTGACGGTTGAGACTTGTGCTACGCTTGTCTCTCACAGAGCTTTTCTGCTAAAATACTAAAACCAAAGATGATCTAAACTCCTAACAGCCCCCTTTTTAAATAATAACAAAACCCTAAAACAAATCTACAACTTTCCCTTCTACTCAGCTATCAATATTGCTACTTTCTATGTAAGAGTCAATCACATAAATGAGTTATTTTCTTTTTATAAACTTTAAAATCTTTGATTTTTTTTTTCTTTGGTAAGTGACAACAATTGGGGGTTTAACAATACTCCCCCCTCAACAATCGCCTTGTCCTCAAGGCGAAATGAGGGAAAACGTGCCTTGAACTCCTATTGATGGCTCTAAGTCAGCCGGCTCCATTAATGATTCTCACTCCTTATCATTGACAGCAATCATAACCCTGATATGAGCATTCGGGCACACATGAGTGGGCGAGTAAGCTCCCTCACATCGAAAACATTGATTTCGAACAAGTCGTGCCCTTATCTCAGCCGGCGAGAAGGTAAAGTTTTCTCGACTAGGTGGTTATGTGCGGGGTATGGTCGTCGATGGCTGGGAGGTGTTGACTGGAGCAGAGGTAGATGATGGTGCTGCATTGATTGGAGTGACAGCCTTCTGTAGTGGATAAGTTCTGCTAGGCAATGAGCTGACATGGTGTTGGACCATGGGCCGTGCGTTATTAAAAACTGGTCGGCTTACGCACTGGTTCAGCTGGTAGGAAGGGACTCTGGCGAGCTCCCCTTCCAAATCTCGGGCAAGTTCCATGGCCCTCATTAAGTTTGGTGGGTCGTGTGCGCGCATCTTCCTCTTTATCTCATCTCGTAATCCATTGATGAATTTCCCAACATATGCAGGTTCTGGCAACCCTGGCACCATCCCTGCGAGGTATTCGAACTGTTGCACATACTCTTCCACTGTTGTCTCTTGTTTCAGCCCGGCCATATGCTCATATGGATTATTGGCTTTCCATCCTCCAAACCGCCTCATTAATTCCAACGAGAATCCTTCCCACGTTAGTTGTGGTTGTTTATTTCTGAGCCAACGCAACCAATGCACTGCTGCCCCTTCCATTGCGACAAACCCAATCGCACCTTATTTTCTGGTTTGGTCCCTTGAACATCAAAATATTGCTCCGCTCGATAAACCTATCCAACGGGATCTTGTCCATTAAAGTTGGGTAACTCCACCTTTTTTATGGACAACTGAAATTCGTCGTTAGCAAGAAGTGAACGTTGAGCAGCCTGGACTGTCAAATCTGGTTCCTCCTGATTTGTTGCTATTGTCACTGTTGTGGTTCTGCCTCCAGATGACAGCTCTCCCTTCTCGGTTGTTTCCCCTTCTGGCATATTATTCTCACTCAGCCTGGTAAGCATGTTGCGAATAACTCCCAAGTCTGACAGCTTGCTGTCCATGGCAGCCAAGCGCTCCTTCATTTCTGCCACATCCTGTTCCAGCTTTTCTACACGACCCTCCATACGTGTATTCACCATTCAAAAACTCTGATATCAATTTGTTAGGAACCTCGCTAACAAAGAAAATATTAGAGCCAAAAGAAGGATAAAATCAAAATAATGGAGACGTTTATTATTGAAAATTGAAATTAAATGAACACAATAGATAGCCCTTAATGCTACACT
>CM034467.1:18056843-18252618 GCA_019925255.1 Litchi chinensis | reverse complement strand
TTGAGGCACTTTTGGCAGCAAGGTAGTGAAGCGGCGCCTCACCTTTTCAAACCTTGAGTAGGATAACTAACTAGAACAAAAGAGCTCATCGAATCCAGTCTGTTTCATTTAGCATGCATTGGTTGCATTATAAAGATTCAAGAAATAACCATGTGAATTTGAGTAAATAATTATACAAAAGAAAACATTTACAGACAATTCTAGTTATATCCATGCATAGGCCATGAGCAAGGAGCTCTAACAAGCAAGCTAGACGTTAAGAGATCAGCCATACACTTGAAATTACATGTAGAGTTCAAAAGATTAATCACGGAAAAAGGCATACCATAAGAAGCCGAATACGTCCATTAGTCATTCTCACCAACACGTATGGATCAGCAATAGAAACAGACAACTCAGTGGGACTATCAGAACCAGAAATAGATTTTGCATTTGATTTTGCAAAGCTTAAATCTTGAGTCATCAAAGAGTCGTCAAGAATTCAAGCACCATGTTTGAAGACATGGACAACTCATCTCCTAACAGAAGAGATGAATATAACATGAAGATGACAACTCAAAATTTTGTTACCTCTAAAACCTACAAACACCCAAAACCTCACAACTTAAAAAATCCACAACAGGCTGCACACAACCAACGAAATCTGATTTTCTAAGTGGAAAGCCACATATGGAAGGAAAAAAAAATCTATTCTCATTCATTCAATTAAAAAAAAAAAAAAATAGACCATCAAACAAACGATATGAAAAACATAGCCAAGCACCATTCAAAACTATTCATTTGTCAATCACTTTTCATATTCAATTGCAAAATCACTTCCATATAATGTTAAGTTGTGAAAATAAGAAGACTTAAGACACAAGAGTTACGCTTTGTATATTAACAACTTAGAGCACTTGACGTATCTCATCGTCTAACGGAGTATAAATTGATTGAATCTAAGTAATAAAAATAAAGAAATTAGGCAATTAATACAATTAGGCAAAAAAAATAGACCATCAAACAAACGATATGAAAAACATAGCCAAGCACCATTCAAAACTATTCATTTGTCAATCACTTTTCATATTCAATTGCAAAATCACTTCCATATAATGTTAAGTTGTGAAAATAAGAAGACTTAAGACACAAGAGTTACGCTTTGTATATTAACAACTTAGAGCACTTGACGTATCTCATCGTCTAACGGAGTATAAATTGATTGAATCTAAGTAATAAAAATAAAGAAATTAGGCAATTAATACAATATCCTTCCTCCTCCCTCCCCCCCCTCCCCCCCCCCCCCCCCCCCCCCCCCCCCCCCCTCCCTCCTCTATTGTAGGAGCAGCCAACCCTTAATCACTCAGAACAGTCAACCTACTACAATAAATACTCAACCAATCAATCACCCAGAACAGCCAACTTACTACAATAAATTCTTGTAATTTTTTATATTTTCTATAACTCTATAAAGAGATATGTAAATTATATTGAAGGCAGTTCACTTATGAATCAAAATATTAGTGTTTCTAAGTTCAATTTGAAATTTG
This sequence comes from Litchi chinensis, assembly GCA_019925255.1. Classification (NCBI taxonomy): domain Eukaryota; kingdom Viridiplantae; phylum Streptophyta; class Magnoliopsida; order Sapindales; family Sapindaceae; genus Litchi; species Litchi chinensis. The sequence goes on along the minus strand of CM034467.1, from coordinate 18,251,089 downwards.
TTTATCTTTCAAAGGTCCTTAAAACCATATCTAGCCCATTACCAGATAATTTTCAAAGCAAGTCTACTTGCTTGGAAACTATCCCATCATTTTGGTACCAAACAATTTAGATTCTGGGTCGATTCACCCTCAACCAAAGCTTGCTCTAATGCCTGGGCAATGAGTCTTGCTCTTTGCTTTACTATCCAACCCGAAGCACAACCTTTTCCATCTACTAGTAACCCATGAACCTCCCACGGGAAAAAAAAAAAAAAAAAAAAAGGAAGGAGAAAGATACAAAGTTGTTCCAACCCTTTTTCTATAGCAGTAGATTTAATTAAAGCTTCAGTCACCTTTTTCACACCATCATCTCTCTACTAACACCTAAAAAAAAAAATCACTATCACAGATCCGTCTCTACCCCAGTTAGATCCACCATAAATATTACACTACGCTCCATTTTTTTAACCCAAAATCATCACTACCAAACACCTTGCCCCTACTCCTTCTCCCTTCCCCCCACCCTCACCACAAAAAAAAAAAATCCTCATAACCACCACCACTCCACTATACACACTACGCAAACTTTCCATCATCCAAACCCTTTCTACCATCACCCCTAAAATCCAAAAAAAAAAAAAAAAAAAAAAAAAAAAAACCCTAATAAATTCAACACCACCCCACCATCCAAATCCACCATAGACACACATCTTTCATCACCAAAATCATCTCTATCAACACTTCACCACAACCACCACAAAAAAAAAAAAAAAAAAAACACTCACCAAATTCATCACCCATCACCTATCCCTACCAAAATCCGACGACATCTATCGACCTATATCCTTCTCAGCTTCCATTTTGTCTCTCACTCTCCTCAAAACCCATCTATTTCTCTCTTTCTCTCTCTAGTTTCTTTCCACTTTGGTTTTGTTTGAACGATAAATGGGAAAAGAAGATTTTAATATCTAACTTTTGACCAAACTACCCTTCACTATTTTATTTTATTTCAAAAAACCAATAGATTTATTTTTTTCAAGTTTTTATAAAATTATGATATAGTTTGCATGGAGAAAATTACAATTAATCTTTTTATTTATGATATTTATAGTTTTTACCCTACTTTTTTTTTTAAAAAAAAAAGAGAAAAAAAAAAACTTCTAGTGCAGACATTATGGAGCAAATCGAAGTTAGATTTGCAACCAAGGATGATTTGATCCAATTCGCCTAATAAGTCATAGAGCTACGACTTTTGATCGAGGATATATGACACAATCAAGGCTCTCTACAATGTGCTAACCTTAAAGACGTTAGAATGAGACCTACTCTCTAAAATGCTACTCTAAATATTGATTCAATTGATGAAAAACAGAAGATGTGATCCTATGGAATCAGCAATGAAAACCCCTAACACCAAGAAAATGAATACCAGATAAAGTTGGACCTCCCCATATTCAATGGATATTTGGGAATAAAAATTTTCTTGACTGAATATTAAAGGTTGAACATTTTTTTGAGTATATGACAATCATGGAGAATAGAAAAGTTAAGCTAGTAGCCTATAAACTAAATTGAGAAACTTTAACTTAGTGTAAACAATTGCAACTTACTCGATCTTGTTAAGGAAAATGTCCAATCAAAATCTAGCCTAGAATGAAGTAGTTGTTGAAAGCAAGATTTTCGTTTATTGATTATGACCAAATTCTATTCCAGCAATACCAAAATTGTAGGCAAGGATCTCGATTTGTTTAAGAGTATGTCGCAGAATTCCAACGCTTGTCAGCTTAAAATGATCTAATAAAGATAGAAGGTCAGATAGTGGCTCGATTTAAGAATGACTTACGACTGAATATCCAAGAGCAGGTAGCTTCATAAACCACTTTTACATTGCAAGATTCTGTACAATTGGCTATTTGTGTTGAGTCATAACTTAATATGTGAAGCTATAGGAATGCGTCAGTAACTCAGTCCTTCAACCAATTGAATAATGACAGCAGAAGGACTCCATCAAGACAATCTCCAATCAAGCCTAACCAATGACAATCAACTCATACAATTAGAACTTTACCAAATGTACGATAGACTAGAAATCAAACTAGTTACCTACTGCTAACAATCCTTTTACTGCTCCTTGAGGCAATAAATGTTTCAGATGTGGACAAATAGGACATTATTCTAATGAATATCCTAAAAGACAACCATTTCACATGGCTGTTACGAGAAGAGAAGGAAGAAGAATTCGATCTAGAAGAAGAAGAGGTATGAGAAAAAGTAAACCCGGAGGAATAGACATATGACAATGATGGAGTATCTTTAGTCGTCCAATGACTTATGTACACACTGAATAAAGAGATTGATCCTCATAAACACAACATTTTATTGATCCTCAAAGACACAACATTTCAAAACTTTATATAAGTCAATTAAAAGGTTTGCAACTTGATCATCAACGGAGGAAGCAGTGAGAACATCATATCCAAAATGATGGTTGATAAATTACAGTTGCAGACACAGAAAAATCCTGAACCATACTGCATAGATCTGATTAAGGATGTAGGAGAAATCACAGTGATGGAACGATGTCAAGTGCCTTTGTCCATCGAAAAACACTCAAAGATAAGGTATTATATGATATTGTTTATATGAATTCTCATCATTTATGACCTAGCAAGCCGTGTCAATTCGATTTAAACGTTGTCCATAAAGGTAAGGATAACATCTATACCTTTTATAAAGATGATGTGAAGATCATCCTTACTCCCATGAGATGATATACAGTACCAACAAGTTCAACTAGTAAGGAAAGTTCATTATTGATCATACAAAAGGGATGGTAAGCTTACCTAATCTACCTCACTACCGCATGAGTCCAACAGAATATGAGATTTCATAACAGCAAGTGGATGATCTCATTCTGAAAGGATTTATTAGTGAAAGCATAAGTCGGTGTGCAGTACCAACCTTACTAACACCAAAAAAGAATGGCAGTTGAAGAATTTGTGGAGGTAGTAGAGTCATGAATAAGATAACAGTATGATATCGATTTCGAATCCCACGATTGGATGACATGTTTGAATTGTTAGGAGGATAAACAATATTCTCCAAGGTTGATTTGAAGAGTGGATATCATCAAATCCCATTCATCCAGGTGATGAATGGAAGACAACCTTCAAAACTAGTGAAGGGCTTTATGAATGGTTAGTCATGTCATTCGGGTTATCAAATGCTCCAAACACTTTCATAAGACTTATGAATAAGGTATTCCAACCTTTAGTTGGGAAGTTTGTTGTTGTTTATTTTGATGATATATGATTTATAATAGTTCGGAGCAAGAACATCTACAACATTTGAGAAGTGGGTTAAACGTATTACAAAAAAACAGTTTGTATGTCAATTTGAAAAAACAGTTTCTTGACAGACAGCTTAATTTTCTTGGGCTATGCTATAATGCTGAAGGAACCAAAGTAGATGAGTTAAAGGTTAAAACTACTCGAGAATGTTCTACACCAAAGAGTATTAGAGATGTTCATAGTTTTCATGGACTTGCTAAGTTTTATAAGTGCTTTGTGAAGAACTTCAATGGTATTGCTACTACACTCACCAATTTATTGAAGGAAAAATAGTTTGCTTGGAACGATATAGTAGAGCAAAGTTTTGTAGTCCTTAAGGAAAGATTGACTATTATCCTGATACTTGCTCTACCAAATTTTGATTTGTTATTTATAGTTGGTTGTGATGTTTCAAGAGTTAGAGTTAGATAGTTATGCTTTCTCAAGAAGGCCAACTTGTGGCTTTCTTTAGTGAGAAGTTTAGTGATGCCTAAAAGAAATAATCAACATATATGAGCAAAAATTATATGCAGCATTTAGGGCTTCACAACATTGGGAGCTATACTTGATACAGAGAGAGTTCATTTCGAATAGTGATCATTAAGCTCTCAAGTTTCTCTACAGTTCTGCAAAAACCAACCGGATGCATGCATGATGGATCACTTATACCCAAAAATTCACTTTCTCCCTCAAGCACAAATTAGGCCAACTTAACAAGGTAGTTGGTTGTGAAATAGGTGATCAGTACTATTAACTACAGCTAAGAGCAAGATTATTGGGTTCGACTACTTGAAAAATCTATATATTGATGATGATGATTTCGAGGACATTGGTAAGCTTGCTTGAAAGGATTGCCTCATCCTAAAAGATTTCAAATACATGATGGTTTCTTATTCTTTGAGGAATGATTATGTATCCCATAAGAATCTCTGAGGGAGCATACAATTCAAAAACTACACAAAGGATGATTGAATGGACATATGGGAAAAGATAAAAGCATATCTCTAGTAAAAGCTCGCTATTATTGGTTGCACTTAAAGAGAGATGTCAAAAGATTTGTAAAGCGATGCTACGGTTGTCAAATGGCAAAAGGATAAGCCCAGAACATGGGTTTGTATACACCTTTCCCTATTCCAAAAGCTTTTTGAGAAAATTTATGCATGGATTTTATATCAAGACTTTCACGCACTTAATGAGGCATGGATTCCATCTTTGTGGTAGTTGATAGATTTTCTAAGATGACACATTTCATACCATGCAAGAAGACGTCATATGCTAGTCACATTACCCAATTGTTCTTCAATAAAGTAGTTGGCTTGCATGGATTACCGAAAACAATAGTTTTGATCGTGACAATAAATTTTTTAGTCATTTTTGGTGTACTCTGTGTAAGAAACTAGATACATCCTTAAATATTAGCAGTACTTACATCCACAGATAAATGGACAAACAAAGGTCACTAATAGAAAACTTGGAAACATTCTGCCTTGCATTTCCTAAGAGCATTTGTGATAGTGGAACTACGTGTTACTACAAACAAAGTTTGCTTATAACAATGTTCCTAACCATTCTACTGAAAAGTCTTCATTTAAGATCGTTTACCTTCATCCACCTTTGCATACTCTAGATTAGGTTCTTGTACCAAGACTTCCTAGTATGGATATTATTGCTAATCACATGGTAGAAAAGGTCACAAATATTAGCTACTGTGTTAAGTTGGCCTAGTTTGTGTTTGAAGGAGAATGTGAGCTTTTGGACATAAGTGATCCATCATGCATGCATCCGATTAGTCTTAGCAAAACTGTTGAGAAACTTAAGAACTTGATTATCACTGTTCCAAATGAATTCTCTCTGTATCAGGTATGGTTCCTAATGTTATAAAGTCTTAAAAGCTATATATAATTCTTGCTCGTATGTCGACGATTTCAATCGAGCATCACTAAGTTTCTCACTAAAGAAAGCAACAGGTCGACATTTCTGAAAAAGCATAGCTCTAATTCCTACTCCTGAAGCATCGCAATCAATGACAAATAATAAATCAAAATTTGGTAGAGCAAGTACAAAGAGAGTAGTCAATCTTTCCTGGAGGACTACAAAACACAAAATCTACTACATCATTCCCAACAAACTTTCTTTGCTTTAACAAATCAGTGAGTGGAGTAGTAATACTATTGCAGTTCTTCACAAAGTGTCTGTAAGACGTAGAAAGTCCATGAAAACTACGAACATCTCCAAAACTCTTTGGTGTAGGCCATTCTCGAATTGCTTTAATCGTGGACTCATCTACTTTGATTCTTTCAACACTGACAACATAGCCCAGGAAAACTAAGCTGTCTATCAAGAAATTGCATTTCTTCAAATTAACACACATATTATTTTCTCATAATACGTTCAACACACTTCTCAACTGTTGTAGATGTTCTTGCTCTGAATGACTATAAATCAAGATATCATCAGAATAAACAATGACAAACTTCCCAACAAAAGGTTGGAATACATGATTCATAAGTCTCATGAAAGTGCTAAGAGCATTTAAAAACCCTAATGACATCACTAGCCATCCATAAAGCCCTTACCTAGTTTTAAGGATGTATTTAGTCTCTTCCACAGAGTACATCAAAAATGACTTATAAATTTACGATCATGATCAAAGACTATTGTTTTCGATAATCCATGCAAGTGAACTACCTCTTTAAAGAACAATTGGGTGATGTGACTAGCATATGACGTCTTCTTACATGGCATGAAATGTGTCATCTTGGAAAATCTATCAACTACCACAAAGATGAAATCCATACCTTACTGAGTGCGTAGAAGTCCTAATATAAAATCTATGGATAAATCTTCCCAAGGAGCTTTTGAAATAGTGAGATGTGCGTATGAACCCATGCTCTAAGCTTGTCCTTTCGCCATTTGACAATTATAGCACCACTTTACAAATTTTCGACATTTGCGACTAGTGATAGTAAACTTTTACTAGAGATATGTTTTTATCCCTCCTCAAATGTCCATTCAATCCTCCTCCATATAGTTCTTGAATTATATACTCTCTCAAAGATCTTCATAGGGTACATAATCATTCCTTAAAGAATAAGAAACCATCATGTATTTGAAATCCTTTAAAATGAGGTAGTCTCTTCATGCAAGCTATCTAAGATTCCTTGAAATCCTTTAAAATGAGTCGGTCCCTTCATGCAAGTTTTCCAAGGTTATTTGAAATCTTCATCATCAGCATACAGATCCTTCAAGTAGTCAAACCTAATAATCTCATTCCTAACTATAGTTAATAGTACTGATCGCCTATTTAACATATTAGCTACTTTGTTAAGTTGGCCTGGTTTATGCTTAAGGGAGAAAGTGAACTTTTGGATATAAGCGATCCATCATGCATGCACCTGATTGGTCTTAGTAGAACTATTGAGAAACTTGAAAGCTTGATGATCACAATTCAAAATGAAATCTCTCTGTATCAAGTATGACTCTTAATGTTGTAAAGTCCTGAATGCTGCATATAATTCTTAATCATATGTTAACCATTTTTGTTGAACATCACTGAGCTTCTTACTAAAGAAAGCCACGAGTCGATTTTCCTCAGAAGCACTTCCTGAAGCATCATAGTCAACTACAAATAACAAATCAAAATTTGGTAGAGCAAGTATCGATACAATAGTCAATCTTTCTGTTAGAATTACAAAACTCTACTCTATTGCATCAATCTAAGCTAACTACTTTTGTTTCAACAAAATGATGAGTAGAGTAGCAATATTGCTGAATTTCTTCACAAAGTGCTTGTAAAAGATGGCAATTCTATGAAAACTATGAACATCTCCAATATTCTTTTATATAGGTCATTCTTGAATAGCTTGAATCTTGTACTCATCTACTTTGATTCTGTCAGCACTGATAATATATCTTAAGAAAACTAAGCTATTTATCAGGAAACTATACTTCTTTAAATTGGCATACAAACTATTTCCTTGTACTGCGTCAAAAACATTCCTCAAATGTTATAGATGCTCTTGCTCCAAACGACTATAAATCAAGATATCATTGAAATAAATAACGACAAATTCCTAATAAAAAGTTAAAATACCTTATTCATAAGTCTCATGAAAGTGCTTGAAGCATTTAATAACTCGAATGGCATAAATAACCAGTCATAAAGCCCTTCCCTAATTTTGAAACTATTTTCCATTCATCACTTGGATGAATACGGATTTGATGATATCTTCTTTTCAAATCAACCTTGGAGAATATTGTTGATCCTCCTAGTTAGTCAGGCATGTGATCCAATCATGGGATTGGAAATTGGTACCATACTATTAACTTGTTGATGGCTCTGCTATCTATACACATTCTCCAATTTTCATCCCTTTTTAGTGTTAATAAAGTTGGTACTACACACAAACTCATGCTTTCCTTGATAAATCCTTTTTGAAGGAAAACCCTTAACTTTTTGTTATAAAATCTCATATTCTTTTAGACTCATGCGGTAGTGGAGTAGATTAACTTAAGTTTGCTCCAGAAATGAGATCAATGTAATGTTGAATATCATGCATGGGCAGTAACCCAATAGAAAGTTCATTTGGAACAAGATCTTGATACTCAAAGAGTAAAGATTCAATAAAATCTAGTACTACCTTTGAGGCGGTTACCGTTATTACCATCCCTTTTGGTATGATCAACATTGAACCTTCCTTGCAGGTTGAACTTACTAGTATTGTATCTCACCTTTAAAGGGTAAGGATAATCTTCACATTTTTTTTTTACAAAAGGTGTTATCCTTACCTTTATGGACAATGTAAATTGAACTGCCATGGCTTACCAAGCAATAGATGATAAAGCATTCATATCAACAAAATCACATAGTACTCATTTTTATAGTGTTTCCCAATGGACAAAGGTACTCGATATTATTCCATCATTGTGAGTTCCTCGACATCCTTGATCCAACCTATGTGATATGATTTAGGATGTCTCTATGTTTACAGTTGTAATTTATCAACCATCATTTTGGATATAATGTTCACTACTCCCTTCGCCGATGATCAGGTCGCAAACCTTTTGGTTAGCTATACACCAAGTTCTGAAAATGTTGTGCCTCTGATAATCAATCTTTTTCTTCAATGTACATAAGTCTTTGAACAACCAAAGATACTCTTTCATTTTCATATGTCCATTCTTCTAGACTCATATGTCCATTCCTCCGAGTTTTCTTCTTCTCCTATCTCCTCTTCTTTTCAATCAAATTTTTCTTCTTTGTCTTCTTGTACAACCATATGAACTGATTGTCTCTTGGGACATTGATTAGAATAATGTCATGTTTGTCCAAGCTAAAACATTTGTTGCCTCGAAGAGCAACATAAAGATTATTGGCAGTAGGTAATTCATTGGTCTGATTTCTAGTTTGTTGTGTATTATTTGGTGGAGCTAGAATTGAAGAAGTTGATTGTCCCTAGTTGCATCGGATTGGAGATTGTCTTAATGAAGTCCTTTCGCTATCATCATTCAACTGATTGGAGGACTGAGTTACTGAAGCACTCCTATAGCTTCGACTATTAAGCTATATCTCAACACAAGTAGCCAATTCTACAGCATCTTATAATGTAAAAGTGGTTTGCAAAACTACCTGTTCTTAGATATTGAGTTATAAGTCATTCTTGAATCTAACCACTATCTAACCTTCTATCTCCACAAATCATTTCGAGCTAACAAGTGTTGGAATTTCCTCCATGTACTTTGAGACAAATCAAGATCCTTACTTGCAATTTTGGAATTATTGGAATAGAATATGGTCATAATCAACAAGAAGAATCTTACTTTCAACAACTGCTTCATATTGGACCTTTTCCTTGATGAGATCGAGTAAGTTGCAATTGTTCCTACCAAGTTGAGGCATCTTCTTTTACTTTGTAGACTAATACTTGACTTTCTTATCCTCCATGATCCTCATGTACTCAAAGAAATGTTCGACCTCTAACATTTGGAGTTAAGAAAATCTTCTATTATATCCGTCGAATATGGGAAGGTCCAACTTTATCCGGTATTCATTTCCTTGGTGTTGGAGTTCTCGTTGCTGATTCCATAAGATCGCGTCTTTTGTTTCTTCATTAGTTGAATCAATATTTGGGGCAAATTTTTGAGGAGTAGGTCTCACTCTAGCACCTTCAAGGCTGGTAGGTTATGGAAAGCCTTGGTTATGTTATATATCCCTAATCAAAAGTTTAGGCCAACTAGGTCAAATCATTCTTGGTTGCAAATCTACTCTCGATTTGCTCCATAATGCTTAAACTAGAAGCCATTTTTTTTCTTCTCTTTTTTTTTTTTCTTTTTTTTTAAAAAAAAAAACTTTTTAGGTAAAAACTATAAATATAAAAAATGAATGGATTAATTCTAATTTTCTCTATTTAGATGAAATTATAAAAAAAGCGTATACAGTGACTCAATCATAATTTTACAAAAATTTGAAAAAAAAAATCTGCTTTTTGGTTTATAAAATAAAATAAAATAATGAATGATAGTTTGGTCAAAAGCTAGATATTAAAATCTTATTTTCTCACTTACCGTTCAAATCAAACCAAAGTGTGGAAGAAACTAGATAGAAAACTAGAAAGAGAAAGAGACAAATAGATAGGTTTTGAGAGGAGGGAGAGACAAAATAGAAGATGAGAGGGATGTAGGTCGATGGACGGCATCAGATTCCAGTGGGGATAAGTGATTTCTGATACAGAAACAGCCAACCCTCAACCACTCAAGACAACCAACCTTCAACCACTCAGAACAGTCAACCTACTGCAATAACTATTCAACCACTTAGAATAGCCAATTTACTGTAATAAATTCTTGTTATTTTTTATATTATGTATGACTTTATAAATAGATATGTAAATTGTAGTGAAAGACGATTCAATTATCAATCAAAATACCATAATTTCTAAACTTTAATTTGAAGTTTGTTTATTCTTCAAAGGTCTCTAAAACCACATCTAGCCACTACCAGATAATTTTTATAGCAAATCTATCTTGCCTGAAATTATCCTGCATTATTTTGGTATTAGAGCAATTTCGATTCTAGGTTGGTTTACCTTCAACCAAAGCTCACTCTAATATCGAGTAGTGAGTCTTCCTCTCTGTTTTACTATCTAACCCCAAACACAATCCTTTTCATCCACCAAAATCAACCCAGAACCTACCAAAAAGAAAACAAAAAACCAAAAAAAAAAAAAAAAAAACACACACACACACACACACACACACAATTCTTCCATCATCCAAACCCTCTCCATCATCACCTACAAAATATATTTAAAAAATAATAATAAAAAAAAAAACTAGCATAGACGCAAACCGGATTTTCCTATTTCGAGACACGAGCGAAGCCCTCCCGGCACCCCAATGAAGTCCTTACAATCTTCATATCGGTGACTGGCTTTAAAGGACTCCGTGAAGCGAACCCATGTATAACTTCACATCATAATCATTTAAAAATTAGGGTAGAAAAATTTCAGCAGTACAACGATTGTTTTCCGACATTTCCAACCCTTTCAAAACACTTTAAAATCAATTAAAGACATTTCAAAACTCATACATTCTCTTCTCCACTTTCAATTTAGACCTCAGATCCACTTCACAATCAAACTCAACTATAAAACAAAATACTTCAATCAAAAACCACATCGAATATTAAAAATATCTTATCATACAAAGAGTCACAAATATTTAAATAAAATCAAAAGTATTAATTTGATGCATGTTTATGAAACATCAAGACATATACAATAAATTCACAGCTGCAATCGTCGGAAATACCTACCTAACTCTGCATTGTAGATCACTCGCTTTAAGCACTCGTCCCTACACTTAGGGAGGTTTTTTTTTTTTTCATAAAATATACAAGAAAGAGAGTGAGCTAAAAGAGTTTAGTGAGTGTCATACGTTTCTATTTAAACTTTACTTTCTAAAATAGCCTCCCAAAAATCATTTAAGGGAAATCTTTGTTTATTTATTTTTTTTTTCAAACATTTTTATTTTTGAGACCATACATTTTGTAAATTTAATAAGCAAACTTAAAAGCTAGTAATTGTGCATAAAATATAATAAGGTCTCATACTTTGAATAGAACCATAAAATACTAAAATATTTCATAAACTTTTAAAGACCAGCTAAAACACTATTTTTCTAAATCTCACATCTAGTGATGTGCTTTTCTTTCTAAAATTACACCAATGAAAACCCAAAGAAGCTTATATCACATATCGACTATCCTAGCGTCGCACAATATGATGTCACATGTCAACTAGCCTAGTATCGTACAACATGACTACTACAAAGACATCTTAACTACTATGCAGCGAAATTTTACATCACATACGTAGAATAAAATAATACCCCACATGTGTAGAGAACGATACGACTGACTCAAGACTCAACCTCCCAATGTTAGTGACTCACCCTCTCAACACTTGTCATACACATATGGGGTATATTGACCGAGTTTGAATCTATAATTTATAAATTTGGACAAACCATTAGCCTTTGAATACTTTCTTCATTTATGCTTTGAAAATTTCGTTCATATGCTAAAAACAATTTACATAGAAACACATTTCTTCAAATTGTTGCTAAAAGCACATAAATATATTTTCTTTAATAATTGATGCTATAAACATTTCTTTAAATGAATTCGTAAAGATATTTTGTAACTAACAACTTTCATAAACTCATTTAAATTTCAAGATGCAAAACATTCATAAAAACACTTTAAAGTATGCATTTTGCATTTATAAAATAATTTTACACTCACCGATTTCTAACTCACAAAAGTTTATGATTTCGGATTCCTTTGTCTCCACGTTACCTACGTATTTTTATGTTCTATTATTAGGCAACGTCATAACTAAACTTATTCGTACACACACTTTCTAGAAGCATGTATTAATACACACCTACACCTAATCACATAAAGATTTTGAAACACCTTTTTTTTTTTTTTCAAGTCATAATTACCCTATTTATTCGCATACACGTAAAACACCACAATTTAAGCCTAAATTTCATTTCAAGCATGAAATACATTTTTGGATTATTTTGGCCTATGTTGGCCAAACCTACACCTTTAATTCAAATCAATTTCTTTTTCATCATAATTATGCTCCAATACATGTAAAAAGGTGTAAAGTCAAGTCAATTCTATAGAACATCACACTTTTGCAATTAAACAAAGTATGTCCATAGAGTGACCATTTGACATTCCAATTAATTTCATTTCAATTTCAAGTTAACTCCATCATCAATACCACTCATAAAATCATTCAAAACATTAAAAAACTATTACCCATCACTTTAACACACTCATGGCCGAATATGGCAGTTTATTACACCAAACTTTTGCTCATTATTTCAACATTTTAACTTATCATTTAAGTACATTTGCATGCATAAAATTATTCAAATCACCGAAACTCAATTTGAACTATTAAAATTCTTCTTTAGCCGAAACATAATATATAAATATATCACACTTTGCTTTTTATTTTAACATCAAAACTCAACATTTCAACACATTTATATGCATAAAAATTACTCAAATCAACCTAACTTAAATTGGTCCATTGAATTACATCTTGGCCAAATTACATAGCAATCTAATCCAAACTTTTGTTTTTTTTCATTTTCTTGATACAAACTAACTTAAAATCATGCAAAACTTTAAACAAACACAACAAAACAATAAAATCCTCATTTATTCATCAAACCTTAGTCTTGGCCTAAACTTGCATCATGACATCCAACATAATTCTTCCACTTTCATGGCCATTAAGCACATTAAAATCACTCCAATTATCATGGCAAAGCTACTAGTGTCCTAAGTAACATCAACTCAAACTTAAATCAAAAATTCATTTTCACTAGTATGCTTACCAATTGTGCTTGAACAACTAGCTTTGTTTTTCCCACTACTTTGAGGTCTCAAATCTTTAAACCCAAACATAAAATTCACAAATAATCCATTAGACACCTTAAATGCAACCATTTACATAAACTAGCCATGGAAACTCAAGCTTTACCTGTTGAAATCAACTTGAAATAGATGAGTCTTGCTCTTTAGTTTGTATACAACCTTCAATAGCTTGAAATCCACCCAAAAATCACCTCAAAATCTCAGATAAAGTTGCTCCTCGGTCTCTCTCTTCCTCTCAGCCCAAAAGCTCTCTCTCCCTTTGTTGACCGAATGCACCTTCCTTTTGTTTTTCATTTTCATTTCATGACAACTTGATATATATATACCCCACTAACTTTTGTAATTGTCCTCAACTTGATTTAATTTTACAAGTTTGTCACTAGCTTGCTTGGAGACTTTTAATTGGTTGGAACTTAAAAACAAATTCAATTTTGATCCAAAATAGTGTTAGTTTTGTCTTTTGGCCAATTTTGTCTCCATGTGGCATTCTTATCTTCTCATTTTAAATGTTTCATTCTTCCTTCACATTCCTCACGCCTATCTCATGCCACTCTTACCCCTTTCATGCCACATTCTTGCTTTGTCTCATATTTTTTTAAAATTCCTAATATGCCCTTTGTACATGTGTTGCACTAAAAAATTTCTAAAAATATTCTAGGGTCATTAAATCTTCAGATTGACCATGTATACTCTAATTAGATATAAAATCTCTCAATTGCATACTTGAAAAAATTTAAATGAGTGTAAAATCATTAACAGTCATTATTTTCCGAAAAGGGCGTTTTATCCAATATACTTCGGATCACTTACAATCTATTCGAATGGACTCCTTTTTTATTCATTTCAGTTTCTTTAGTTTCCAATACTTATTCCAGAACTTTTAATTTATAGGGTCCGTTTTTCGAAATCACTATCTATACAGATACTATTCATCAAAAATATTATTTTTCCTAAAAATAGGAAATTCTGAGCTTTACATTTAGTCACCCCACCACTTAAATCCACCACAAACACTCCATCAACACTTCAACCATATCCACCACCCAAAAAAAAAAAAGCAAAACAAATAAACAAATAAAAGGAAAAAAAAAAAAAACAGTCACCAAAATCCGTCACCCATCAATTATCTCCACTGGAATTTGATGCTATCCACTGACTTACATCTTCCATTTCATATCTCTCTCTCCTCCAAACCCATCTATTTCTTTTTTTCTCTCTCTAGTTCTCTTTCTAGTTTCTTCCACACTTTGGTTTGAACGGTAAGTGAGAAAAAAGATTTAAATGCCTAGCTTTTGACAAAATTACCTCTCATTATTTTATTTTATTTCAAAAAAGCCAGTATTTTTTTTTTCAATTTTTTTAAAGTTACGATTTAATCCCTAATATGGCTTTTTACAATTAGTTCAAATGGGGGAAATTACAATTAATCATTTCATTTTCTATATTTATAATTTGTACCTTGAAATTTGAAAAAAAAAAAAGAAAAAAGACTAAAAATTAAAAAAATTAAAAAAAAAAGGCTTCTAGTGAACATTATAAAGAGAATCGAGGTTAGATTCGCAACTAATAATGATTTGATTCAATTGGCCTGACAAGTCATAGAGTTATGACTTTTGAACGAGAATATGCAGAGCAATCAAGACTCACCACAATGTTCACTTTGAAGACGTTAGAGTGAGATTTATTCCTCAAAATGCTACTCCAGATATTGATTCAACTAATAAAGAAACAAAAGATGTGATCCTATGAATCATACGGAATGAACGATGAGAATCCCAACACTGGATAAAGTTGGAACTCCTTACTTTCAACGAATATTTGAGAATAGAAGATTTTTCTGATTGGATATCAGAGGTTGAACGTTTCTTTGAGTACTCATATGAGGATCATGGAGGATAAGAAAGTCAATCTAATCGCCTACAAGCCTCCGTTTGGTAGGAACAATTACAATTTACTCGATCTAATCAAGAAAAATGTTCAATCAAAACTTAGTATCAAATGAAGTAGTTGTTGAAAGCAAGATTCCTACCTATTGATTATGACCAAATTCTATTCCAATTGTACCAAAATTTCAAAAGCAAGGATCTCAATCTGTTTCAAAGTATGTGGCAAAATTTTAATACTTGTTAACTTGAATTAATTTAATAAAGATAGAAGGTCATATGGTTGCTAGATTCAAAAATGCCTTAAGACACAATATCCAAGAACAGGTAACACTTTTACATTATAAGATGTTGTACAATTTGCCACACATGTTGAGCATAGCTTAATATGTGAAGCTATAAAAGTGCTTCAATAGCTCAGTCCTCTAACCAATTAAATGATGATAATGGAAGAACTCCATTAATATAATGTCCAATCCAACCTAACTAAGGACAATCAACTCCTTTAATTCGAACTCCACCAAATGCATGATGGTCTGGAAATCATACCAGTTTTACCTACCGCCAACAATCCTTATACCACTCCCCGAGACAACAAATGTTTTAGATGTGGCAAACAAGACATTATTCTAATCAATATCCTAAAAGACCAGTCACATGGTTAAACGAGAAGATGAGGCAAAAGAATTCGATCCAAAAGAAGATGAGGTAGGCGAAGAAGTAAACCCAAAGGAATGGACATATAAAGATGAATGAGTATCATTGGTCATCTAATGACTCATGTACATGCCGAAGGAAGAGATTTTTCTAAAACGATCAACATCTTTAGAACACAATGTGTCAACCAAAAGGTTTGTGACTTATCGACAAATGAAGTAGTGAGAACATCAAATCCAAAACGATGGTTGACAAATTATAGCTACCAACATAGAAACATCTTAAACCATATCACATAAGTTGGATTGAGGATGTAAGAGAAATCATAGTGACGAAACAATGTTTGAGTACCTTATCCCACGAAAAACACTACACAGTAACTTGGTAGTTCATAATAGTTGAATTTAAACACCATCCATAAAGGGATTGTAACAATAGTAACCTGCTCGACGGTTACTGAAGCTATCAAATCTTTACTCTTTGAGCATCAAGATGCTACACTAGATAAATTCTTACTGAGTTACCGTCCATGGAGAACACTGCATTGATCTCATTCTTAGAGCAAGCTTAATCTACCCCACTACCTGAGTCCAAAAGAATATAAGATTTTGCGGCAGCAAATGGAAGATCTGCTTTAGAAAGGATTTATCAATGAAAGCATGAGAAAAGCCATCAACAAAATAGTAGAGCCATCAATAAGTTAACAGTACAGTACCGATTTCCAATCCCACAATTGGATGACATGCTTGACTAGCTAGGAGGATCAACAATATTCTCCAAGATTAATTTGAAAAGATTCTGCATTCGTCTAGGCGATGAATGGTTAGTAATGTCATTCGGGTTTTCAAAATGCTCTAAACACTTCATAAGACTTATGAATCAATTATTCCAAACTTTCATTGAGAAGTTTGTTGTTGTTTATTTTGATATCTTGATTTATGATTCGGAGTAAGAGCATCTACAATATTTAAGAGAAGTGTGTTGAACGTATTACGAGAAAACAATCTATATGTCAATTTAAAGAAAGGCAATTTTATAACGAATAGCTTAGTTTTCTTGGGCTCAAATCAAAGTAATATCCCCTTAAAGCTATTCGAGAATGTCTATACCAAAGAGTATTGGAGATGTTCATAGTTTTCATAGACTTGTTATGTTTTACAAGCACTTTGTGAAGAATTTCAATAGTATTGTTGCTCCACTCATTGATTTATTGAAGTAAAATATGATGCTTCAAGAGTCGAAATCGGAGCTGTGCTATCTTAGGATGGCCAACCTATGGCTTTCTTTAATGAGAAGCTTAGTGATATTCAACAAAAATGGTTAACATTCAAGACTTTACAATATTGGGAACCATATTTGATATAGAATTCATTTTGCTAAGACCAATAGGATGCACGATGGATCACTTATATCCAAAAGTTCACTTTCTCCCTTAAGCCTGATGCGTTAAGTAGGCAATCAGTACTATTAATTGTAGTTAGAAATGAGATTATTGAGTTTGACTACTTGAAGAGACTGATGATGAAGATTTCAAGGAATCTTAGAAAGCTTGTTTGAAGAAACTGCCTCATCCTAAAAGATTTCAAATACATGATGATTTCTTATTTCTTGAGGAACGATTATATATCCCATAAGGATTTCTGAGGGAGCATATAATTCAAGAACTACATAAAGGAGGATTGAATGGACATATGGGGAAGGATAAAAGCATATCCAGTAGAAGCTTGCTACTACTGAGAAAAGCCAAAACTCGGGTTTGTACACCTTTCCCTATTCGAGAAGCTAGATTTATCCATGGATTTTATATTAGGACTTCCATGCACTTAGCGAGGCATGGATTCCATCTTTGTGGTAGTTTGTAGATTTTCCAAGATGGCACATAACATACCATGCACGAAGACTGATTCTAGTCACAATGCCCAAATTGCTCTTCAAGGTGGTAGTTCGCTAGCATGAGTTACTAAAAATAATAGTCTCTAATCGTGACAATAAATTTCTGAGTTATTTTTGGCATAATTAGTAGAACATCCTTAAATTTCAACAATACTTGTTATCTCCACAGATAGATGGAAAGACAGAGGTTACCATATTCTGCATTACATTACTCAAGAGCATCCACGACAGTGGAACCATGTGCTGACATGTCTCTAAAAGATAAAGTTTGCTTATAAAAATGTTCCCAGCAATTCCACTAAAAAGTCTCCATTTGAGATCATCTATCTTTGTCCGCATTTGGATACTTTAGGTTCCTCTGTCAAGGATTCTGGTATGAACATCATTGCTGATTACATAATGAAAAAGTCACCAACGTTCATAAAGAAGTCAAGCAGAAATTAGAAGAATCTGCTGCAAGTTATAAAGCAGCAGTTGACAAAACATCAATGACTAAAGACCAGTTGACTTGCATAAAGAATAGTTATAGGAGAACATGGAACTCAAGCCCAAAATAATCGGTTCGTTCCAAATTCTACAAAAATCAATGATAATATGCCTACCAAAAGCTTTTAATTTTTCCAAACCTCCAATGTCCAAGACCTATGAGTACCACAGACTAGACTCCCACCTTCTTCCTTTTGCACACTCAAGGACGAGTTCTTCTTAAGAGGGAAGGATCTGATAGAGCAGCTAACCCTCAACTACCCAGAACAACTAAATATTGATACCAAAATGATGCAGGTAATTTCCAAGCAAGGAAAACTTGCTCTGAAAATTATCTAGCAATGGTTTGGAAGATAATAAACAAACTTCAAATTAAAGTTTAAGGACCTTTCGAAGATAAACAAACTTTAAATTAAAGTTTAAAAACACTGATATTTTGATTGATAAGTGAACTATCTTAAACTATAATTTATTAGTTGGTTGCTTTGGGTGGTTAGGTATAAGGTGGTTAGTTGGTTGCTGTGTGTGGTTGGGTAAAGGTGGCTTAACAAAGTAGGATGGTTGCTCTTGCATCAAATCCCTCACTCTTTAGTCTCGTCCTCGAGTGTGCAAAACGAAGAAGATGGACATCTAGTCTATGGTTCTCAGATAGGACATTGAAGGTTTGAAAAATATCGAAAGCTTCTAGAATGTAAGGGTTATCATTGTATCTTCTGTAGAATTTGGAACGGACTGATCCTTTTGGCTTAAGTTTTCCATGTTAGGAGTTGGCAACCTCTCTTTACGCAAATGAACATAATTATATCTCCAATTTTGAAAGTCTTCAAATGTCGATGTTTATCAGCTGCTGTTTTGTATCTTAGAGTGAATTCTTCTAATTTCTGCTTGACTTCTTTAAACTTTTTCCTCCATGTGATTAGCAATAATGTTCATACCAAGAAGCCTTCGTAGAGGAACCAAATCTAGAGTATGCAAAGGTGGACGAAGGTAGAACGATTGGGAACATTGTTAACTCTGCATATGGTCTCATTGTCATGGATGCTCTTAAATAATACAACGTAGAATATCTCCAAGTGTTCTATTAGTGACCTCTATTTGTTTTTTCCACAGAGTACGTCAAAAATGATTCAGAAATTTACTGTTACGATCAGAGACAGTACTAACTCAAAAGTTTTCGGTAATCCATGCAAGCGAACTACCACAAAGATGGAATCCATACCTTACTTAGTGTGTGGAAGTCCTAATTGTTCGTCCTAAGGAAGGAGAGGTGTGTACAAACCATGTATTGATAACTATAGCACTGCTTTACAAATCTTTTGACTTCTCTCTTAAAATGCGGCCAATAATAATAGCGAGCTTCTACCAGAGATATACTATTTTATCTCTTCCCATAGACAATTCTCTTAGTGTGGGATACATAATCATTCTTCATTATGTAATTGAAATCATTTAAGATGAGGTGGTCACCACCTTTCAAGCTTTCCAAGATTCCTTAAAATCTTCATCATCAGTATACAGATTTTTCAAGTAGTCAAACCCTATAATCTCGTTCTTAATACATCAGCTACTTAATGCAGCATCCATTTTAGTATTTCGAAACACCCCATTTCAAATCGTTTTAACTTCGATTATTCGTGTTTACTTTCCATTAGAAACTTTAATTATTTAAACACGAAAAGCACATCAATTCAAGTCTAAATTCATACGAACGGATTAAATGACAATTTCGAACCCAAACTTTCCTATATGGCCGAATCTAGTATCAAGTCCTATCGTTATTTTTCTTGCGTTTTCTCATCAATTTACATTCAAACATATCAAGAAATAATGAAAATCTCATTTATTATCACCAAATACCACTCTCAAGTGATTATGAAATATTTAATCGCGAAGCGGTCATTTAACGTTCAACGAATTCTTTTTCTATTTCCATGTTAATTCTATCATCCAAATATTCCTAAAATCACATAAACCAATCAAAAATAATTTTTAATGACCAAAATACCCCCATGGTTGAATTCAACATACTCAAAAAATCAATATTCCAAAGCTCATGAAAAACACATGAAAACTCATGGTCGAATTCAACATACATTCAAAACATACCAAAGCTCATGAAAAACACATCCAAAATTCATTCAACCACAAAATCATCCTCTTGACCGAATATATCCAACATGCATGTCCATTTCCACAACCAATTCCACATCAATTTCACACACATTTCAGCCTCCTCACTAATGAGATTGTAAATTCTAAAACCCAAATATTTTATCACAAAAATCTTTCCAAATACTTAACAAAATTCCTTGGAAACTAAAGTTCACTTTCCGGAAGGATTGGAAATGGGCTCTAAGTTTATTTATCCTTGTAAAGTCTCGGCCTCCACCTCTCAAAATCGAGTACTCCTTACTCGCTTCCTTGTTTGCTTTGACCGAATGCCACACTCTTTGCTTATCTCTTGCTCCTTATTTGACTTAGCTTATTGGATTTTCCTTCAAAACCGAGAGCTAGAGAGAAGAGATAGTTGAAATCATAAGAGAGTGAAAGAGAAATGTGAAAGCCGAGAGATGGAGAGAAATATTGAGAGAGAGGACTTGACCGAATGTGCATGTACATTTGCTTGTCGACCAAGTTTGCTTCTTGGTTCTTCTTGATGTTTGTTTTTCTTCAACTTGACTAAGAGAGTGAGAGATTGAAATCGTGAGAGCAAGGAGAGTGCAATGTTAACTGAATGGAGTTTTTATTGTGTTTGTCTTCCATTTGCTTGTTTTCACGTTCATATATATATATATATATATATATATATATAGAGGTACACTTGTCACCTTCCCTTTGATTTCATATGTCATTCATTTTCTTTATTTATTGAACACTTGTCACACTCCACCTTTGGATGCTTAACACTTGTCCAACATGCACTTCTTTTCATGTATTCAATCCATGCTTTTCTATTTACGTATTCGAATCCAATTCTGGTCCATCTAATAATTATATGGGAACTAAATTTATTGAAATTTTATTAACACCTACGCTCACTAAAAATAATTATTATGTTACTTCGAAAATGAATTCATTTCCAGTCATATCAGAAATTCTATCAAAATTCAATTTTCACAACCGAGTATTGAAAATTATTTTATTTTTCTATAAGTACTGTCTACGGAACGCTAATCGAATAGAGTACTTTCGTCCAATAAATATACTTCGAATCACATAAAATCTCTTCGAAAGGACTTATCTTACTTATCTTCGCTCCGCTTTAGTTTCCATCACAATTATTAATTTCAAAACTTTATGAGATCAATTTTTCAAAAATTATTACTCACACGAACCTTTTTTTCTGTCTGGTTACCTTATATGTTGGAAGAATAAACTATTTATCATAAAACGGAGTTTTGGGTTTTATAATCCAGGAATTTTATTGAAACTCACTTTAGTCATTCGGATTTGGAAATTCTACTAAAATTCAATTGTATAATCAGGTACTTTTCTCCATGAAAATTGTATACGATAATACTAAAATCAAATCGAGTACTTTCATCCTATAAGCTTCAAATCACTTAAAATCTCTTCAAATAGTTATCTTTGAGGCGTCTCAATTTCGATTATCACTAGTACTAATTCCAGAACTTTTGATTCGTGTGATTTGTTTTTCAAAAATCACTATTCACACGAATACTATTCATACAAAAATACTATTCACAAAAAAAAATTATTTCTCTTGTGAAGGGGAAATTTCAGGTTTTATGAATCTGAAAATCACTATTCATTCAAAAATACTACTCATCCGAAATTACTATTCATCGAAAAAAATTTTATTTCTCCTAAATAGAGAAAATTCTGGGCTTCATAAAATGTGCAACTTTCTTCCTTTAATTTTTTAATTACCAAAATTGGTGTTTTAGACCATAATTTAGATTCCACATTATTTGCTCCACTAAGTGTATAGCCATGTTGTAAAGCATCACTAAGCATAATTTTGTCAAGCATCACTAAGCTTCTCACTAAAGCAGCAACAGTTCTTCACAAAAGCGCCTATAAAAAATATTGGTATAGGCCATTCTCGAAAAGATTTAAGACTTATCTACTTTGATTTAGAACAAAATATTTATCTCCAAAAAAACTAAGTTATCAGGAAACTACACCTCTTTAAATTGGCATACACCATTTTCTTGTAGTATGTCAAACACACTCCTTAAATAAAAAATAGTGGATATGAAATTTATGTGGTAAAAATCTCACATACCCTCAATGTGAAGGCATTTACGAACCAAGACTAGAAGAATTTTATTTGACCACTACAACCTCTTTATAAAACTTAGGAGAATTTCTCAAATGAACTTAGGAATTTGAAAATATGTGTGAGAGAAAAAATTGCAAAAATGCAAAGGTGCAACTTTCTTTAATTTTTTAATTACAAGTGTGCCAAGGTTGGTGTTTTGTCTACCAAGACAATAATTTAGATTCCACATTATTTGCTCCACCAAGTCAATATTAACGTGTTTCAACCAATCATGTGCCTCCAACCAATGAAATGTCTCACCTTTAACGTTGTCCCACTTATTTTAAATGATCTAGTTTGGTTTATTTTCTTCTAATCTTTGATTAAGCTTCTTACTGCTTATGTTTACATTTCTGCAAAGCACTAAATAAATTTTTATTTGATTAGTTTGGTCATTATATCTACTAGGTTCTCTCCTATATGCTTCACGAATGAAATGATATTAAACTCCTATATAAGCTTTGTTCAGGAATGTTTTTTGTTGTTTGTGCCCAAGCTGTGTATATGCTTCTGTTGTAGATACACGATTCATAGCTCCTCCAGCAATAAACGCCTTACGCCTTGCAGTGGTCTTTTATTGAGATCCTGTGCAAAATCTGAATCCATCTAGCCTCTGATGTACACAGTATTCCTATACTAACCAGGATTCGATCTTACATGTCCTAACTACCAGCATGAATGCAAGAGTTTTCCTGCCTGTTGAAGTGACATAAGATTTTTCTTAAGTAGTTTTCCTGAGTCTAGGAGAATTTATATCCCTAGATATATCAAACTCTTTAGCCAACATGTCATCTAGATGTGTAGTATCTGAACTAAGCCTATTGTCAAGGCTTAAGTACCAATACCTCGGTGCTTGTTCTAAATTGTACAAAAATTTCTTTAACACCTGTAAACAAAAGCTTCTTCAAGTTCTCCATGCATGAAGAAATGACTACACATATTGCTAGGACCTCGTACTCCCAATCAACACTTAGTCATTGTTGACTTAGTCATTGTTGACCTTGTGGTAGAGGTACAAATTTCCATGGAGATAATGCATTTGGGCTGCTTATAGTTTCATGAAAAATTAAAGCCTCTCCGTTTGTTGGAAACCAGTAACGCTCTCCGTAACATACTCTGAATGTCATGCTGGTGGTTTCTTCACGTTGATCTTCGAATTTTTAAAGCCTCAATTTCAATTGATCCTTGTACTTCGTGCTCCGGCTTTGCTTCTTCAAAAGAAACTAAATTTTCATATTCTAAATTATTTTTCATCATTCTCTGAAGAATGATGAATCTGTCAAATTATTTTGAATCTTTTGATGAATTACAAATTCCTCAAGTATAAGCCTTAGCCAGTAAGGAGAATGAAAATGTCTTGAGTGCTCTATGTAGCAGTGGGAAGAGAATATTGTGAACAGGATTAGAATACTGTCAAAGGCTATGTGGATTTCGATAAAAGAAAATCTACTATAGGTCGTGTTTCACCACGATTGCAAAAGGAGCTGTGAGTTGGGTATAAAAGTTACAAACAGATGTAGCTTTATCTACTATAGCTTTATCTATAATAGAAGTAGAAAATGGCAATGAAGGAAACAATTTTTGAATTAAACGGTTATTGAGAGCTTGGGCACAAACAATAAATTAGAAGGATAATAAACCTTTAGATATCTATAAAATGACTTCAAATGGGAGAATGTTAAAGGTGGGAAGAGAATATTGTGAACAGGATTAGAATACTGTCAAAGGCTATGTGGATTTCGATAAAAGAAAATCTACTATAGGTCATGTGTTTCACCACGATTGCAAAAGGAGCTGTGAGTTGGGTATAAAAGTTACAAACAGATGTAGCTTTATCTACTATAGCTTTATCTATAATAGAAGTAGAAAATGGCAATGAAGGAAACAATTTTTGAATTAAACGGTTATTGAGAGCTTGGGCACAAACAATAAATTAGAAGGATAATAAACCTTTAGATATCTATAAAATGACTTCAAATGGGAGAATGTTAAAGGTGAAACCATTTCAAGTGTGAGTCATTATTGACTTGATGGAGCAAATAATGTAAAATCTAAATTATTGAATTGATGGACCAACTTTGGAGCAAATAAAATTAAAGGAAGCAAGTTGCACCTCCACATTTCAAATTCATCTCTCTCACACATCCTATTTCCAAAGTTCATTTGAGAAGTTCTTCTCCTACGTTCTCTTTTAAATTTTAGAAAGAGGTTGTATTATTGTTGTTGATCTAAATAAAATTTTAGAAAAGTTTTGGTTCGTGGATGTTTCCCTTATACTTATGTTAAGGGTTTTATCACATAAATCTCGTGTTCACTATTTTATAATATTTTATTACTTCTATTTTCTTTCAATATTATTCTCGATTTCAGGTTTATGCTAGTATCGGGTCGTTATGACATTTTCAAAACTAACCAGTTCATAATTACTTTGTTTGGAAATTCCAGCAGCACTCGGATCACCATTTATCCTCAAGCCATGAGAGAAGCCCTTCAAAGATCCACCAATCTTGACCAATATTCCTCACAGCAAATGAGAAAATTTTCTGGATTTCACACAAAATAACATTATCAAGAAAAAGAAGATGCACTAAAACAATAGAGTCAGAGGATGTAATGTTTTTAAAGAAATTAAAGTAACTGCCTGCAGATATGTGCAGTTAAAGGTGGAGTGTACACATGCTTCTTTCTTTAGCACCTGATATAAGATAAGGCTTACCCACAAGACAGGAAAATTTCACAATATCAAAAAAATAAACAATAAAATAAGAAGGTCAAAAAAATGAACAATAGAGTCAGAGGATGTAATGTTTTTAAAGAAATTAAAGTAACTGCCTGAAGATATACTGCAGTTAAAGGTGGAGTGTGTGTACACACATGCTTTTTTTAGCACCTGATGAGGCTTTAATTTCCCAAACCCACAAGACAGGAAAATTTCACAGTATAAAAAAAATAAACAATAAAGGAGCTAAGAAGGTCAAGAGAGGAAAATTTCCCAAACCCATAAAAGACAGGAAAATTTCACAATATCTTAAAAAAAAAATAGAAACAATAATGGTCCTAAGAAGGTCAAGACAACAGCAGTGAAAACAATATGTAAAATCTACAGTGAAAACTATTGAAAGCTTAAAATCTATAGCATGAAGAGGAAAGCTTCATAAACAAATTTGCACTCAATACAGAATATTTTGATTAAACATCTGATTTGAAGAGGGAGAAAGCAAGCTTATGAAGATTTCTGCTGCTAACTTGTGCAGGACTGTATATATCTTAGAATTATTTGTTCTGAGCATTAAAATTAATTAAAAGGGAAAAAAAATTATTATTTTGGTTGAGTTCAATCTCCTTTCCTTCCCTGATGAGGGTGATCTAATTCCCTTCAAATTTCACAAACTTCTGATGGTAAAGCTGCAGCAGAAAGATCCTAAAGCCTTCCTATCCGTCTACATTTTTAGATCGGTTGATTACTAGGTTCAACTTTTTGTCATTTTCTCTTCAATGCTCAATAAGCAAAATTATTATTGGCTTATGCATTAAAGATACTGCCACAAAATTATCAATATTCTAAATTTGCATTAATCACCAATCTACTGTGTCTCATCACCCATGTTGCTTTTTACTAGGAGTACTATGATCGTGATCCACCATGACTACTAAAAGGTCAGCTTGAGTAAAAAAGCTCTTGAACAACCAAAAAGTCATGAGAATGAAGGAAACCTAAGAATAACCTACATTAAAAAATGAAGCCAACAACCTTCCAAGTTGATAAAGTGTCCATTCAGTATCATATGCATCATATTGAAAAGAACGAAAAAAATTCATTTCCACTTTTTTTTATGCTTCCTGAAATTATCATACTGTGTGCCATGTTCATATATTCTTTGGAAGAAATTAAATATATCAACAGAAATTTAAATTGAAAAATTGGGGGAGACACCTACCGTCTGTCATAAACAAGTGTCAAAAGCAGCAGTTTCCCCATTTTTGTTGATATAGCAAGGCCACATCATTTAGCAACCAAGTTGTGTGGCAGCATCAAAGTTCCACACTGAAATTTGAGCATGGAAGCTCTGGACTGAAACACAACGAATAAATACAAAAATGAATAATTCAACTAGAGGCCTCTCAAAAAGTCAGATTATGTGCATTAAATTCATTGCCATATTGATAAACACAAACAAATAACAGCACCTTTGTGTATCAATCTAAACATGAAATGAAGATAACTGAATTACATGCAAAACCCCATTAGAAAAACAACCTTAAAACCTTGAGCATATGAAAATTATAAAAGCTATATGAAATTTCTGAGTCGTAAAGTTTCCAGATTCAAATAAAAACTAAAATCCATGCATCATAAGGATTTTGGTTTATAAACAACTGTAATAATAAACACTGAACTTTATTTGCTGTGAGGTAACATAATGAGAAGAGAAAGTTTCCTGACCTGCTATCAACAGAAACAGCATAACTGTTCAAAGCCAATGCACAATGCTGACTGCACAAACATGGAAGCATGTAGATGAAGTTGTAACACTAAATGCCTGAACTCACTCAATAAAACCACAAATGAAGAAAAATGTTAGGAAATCAAATGAATGTTAGGAAATCAAATGATAGTAAATTGTATTAGCAGCAATCACAAGAACACCACCAATTGGTGATGGCACTGCTAGTAAGCATATGCATTGTGTGGGAGATTCCGATGAAACAAAAAATGGTTTATTTTATTGTTCCCACATTTCTGTTGTTAATGCAGAAAATTGAACACTGTGGTTATTGGATACAGTTAGAATTAGTGAAACCACCTCCAAAAGTACAAACTAACCAAGAAAGAAAAACAGATACAAGAAAATCATTTAATGAACTACAGTCTTCCAATCAAGCTTCAAAATGCACATTGAATTAGAATGTAAGAACATCATCTAATAATAGAGCCACAGTACAGATGGCTAACTTTATGGGCAACATCTGAAACAGAAAGATAAAATTTTATTAACATAGTAGTCATAGTTAAAAGACAAGAACTTAATTGTTTCGGACAATGTTAGGCCATTTCATGGCCTTGTTGCACTTGCACATGTTTCCAAGTGCAAAAGCTCAATTTGTTTTCAGCTCCAAATAAGGACTTGGAAAATTCTAATGTAATGTAATAAATGATACACATTGAGTTCAAGTGAAATCTACAAATTTTAAACCATTTAAAATTTTGTGCATCAACCTTCAAAACTAAAATGGTTTACAAAATCATCAACAAACATCAATATAAATAGGTGGATCAAGGTATCGATTGTAGTCTGCAGCAACTGTAACGGTACATAAACTTTATTAAGGAAAGATGAAATTACGTCACCACAAAGCCACATTAGGCAAGTATTTTTGCAGATCTGACATGTTGGCAAATGAGATATTTTTCAGTAGCAATAATTGCTACAATTAGTTTTTTAGGTACTGCTAGTCATTACATATTGCATACAGATAGATTTAAAACCTTGTAAGCACGTAAAGAAAAAAAAAAAAAAGTTAATGATCAAGAGGAAAACTTGTATTGTAACTTGAAAGTGATGATCACGTCAAAGTTAAAAGAGTTACAACTTACTGTATCCTTGGTAATGGTACTTCGCTGATGCATTTTGAACCTGGTTCAGTCCCATACCAGAGAAACCACCCATACTTGGGCCAAAGAATGTCTCAGATAGATCAAAAGAATACAGAGAGGGAAAGAAACATTTAACAAAGTCGCTTTAACATCAAGGCCCTGCAATTGTATCTATCATGTTATCACTATTCCTAAAGTATAGCTCTAGAGGACAAACATGGGAAAAAGTTCTTTCTTTCTCTTCTTATTTAAAACTTCAGTAAAATAAAGTAAAAGACATCAATTTTCTCAATAAAGTACAAGTTGTTGAAGCAAACATGTTTTCTTCTATTTGGAACTGCTAACAACATTTTTCCCTTCTCAATAATACATCTTCATCAAGTATATCAATACTCACATTCATTACAACAGGGGCAATCAATATCTAAAGGCTTTGTTTATTATTTCAGCTAGACCTTAACCATCCATCAAAACATAGAACACATAATAACAGCAACCATGTGGGAGAAAACACCATACTTGTGCTTTATCTCTGTATTATCATGCTATGAAACTAAGAGAAGCATATGCTTAATTTCTCAATGAAGTACAAGTTGTTTCATTTAACATATTGTCTTCTATTTGGAACTTCTAACAACATTTTTCCCTTCTCAATAATACTATTCATCTTCATCAAACATATCAATTCTCACATTCATTGCAACAGGGCAATCAATATCTAAAGGCTTGTTTATTATTTCAGCTAGACCTTAACCATCCATCAAAATATAGAACACATAATAACAGCAACCATGTGGGAGAAAACATGGTCCATACTTGTGCTTTAGAGATATTATCATGCTTCTAAGAGAAGCATATGTTTAATTTGCAAGCCATACTACATATGCAGTCACCAAAAGCAATAGTGAACAAACAGGATACAATGAGGCACTGTCCCTATTCATCTTCATCTAACATGTCAAATACTCACATTCATTGCAACAATAACACATAATAACAGCAACCATGTGGGAGAAAACATGGTCCATACTTGTGGTGCTTTAGAGATATTATCATGCTTCTAAGAGAAGCATATGTTTAATTTGCAAGCCATACTACATATGCAGTCACCAAAAGCAATAGTGAACAAACAGGATACAATGAGGCACTGTCCCTATTCATCTTCATCTAACATGTCAAATACTCACATTCATTGCAACAATCAATATCTAAAGGCTTGTTTATTATTTCAGCTAGACCTTAACCATATATCAAAACATAGAACACATAATAACAGCAACTTTGTGAGAGAAAACACCATCCTTGTGCTTTAGAGATATTATCATGCCATGAAACTAAGAGAAGTCTATGCTTAATTTGGCAAGCCATACTACATATACAGTCACCAAAAGCAATAGTGAGCAAGCAGGAGAGAATAAGGCACTGTCCCTATAAATGGCCAAGGAAGCATTTCACAAAACAGCGTTATGTAACCAAGCTTATCTCCCTAGAAATGTACAATATTTCCCATGAAAAGCCATCAATCCTAATAACCTTGACACTATGAACAACTATTTCAACTATTCAGTGAAATGTAATTTAAATGAATTACTCTAGAAATGCATGTAACTACAAATCAGCACAAATGGTTGAGAGAAAAGTGGTATACGTCAAAAGGGCTGCAAAAACAAACAAACAAACCTCCACAATGTGGTTAGAGAAACACACTCTAAAGTATAATCTCTACAATCTTTACAAGACACATGGGAACATTTTCAACTACATGATGTTAGTAGAAAGCAAAGGAGTGCCAAAATGAGGAGGATAAGATGCTTCACCCAAATAAACGTCATTTTGAGGGTAGACTGATAATGGGACAAATGGTTGGCAATATTGAGGCAGAACCATTCTTGGATGCACTCATTGGATTCGTCCACTAATCCCATATAAATATCCCTCAAAATGGTGTAAATGAACCTTATAAACCTTGTTAATTTTGGCAAAAACAGCTGCTGTTAATAGACTATCAGAACCAGCATTATGAGCATCACCTAATCTTTCAACATTCAAAATCTTAGCAACTCTGGCTAGACCTAGTTCACCACCCATAAGTCCTTTACAATATCGTGCAATGAATTTAATGTCGAAAACAGTTTTAAAGTAAACGGCAGACAGTTTGACAAAATCAAAGACTGAGACAGGCAGTGGAGTGTTACAGAAAAGCTTAAGCACATAAGCTAAATCATACAAACCATGAAAAGTAATCCACCCCAAATTGTTATGGCTAGAGAGAATTAATAATAACTTGTGTCTCAATTCATGCATGTCAACACCATATTTTCTAATTTTCTCAAAATCCAACCCAGATTTCTTCAAAAACTCTATAGATGATTCAGCATGCAAATCGTGATTGAGATCAAAATTGCAAAAATTAAATTCCCAGGAAAAAGAAACGTTACCGAAGCCGTCAGAGAGAGCGATACCAAGTTGGATCATGTGGGTGTTGTCCACGTTGAATTTGAGGTCACTGTAACGGAGATCCTCGGGAGCGTCCCTAGGTGCGTTGCGAAGACAACCGGGAAACTCGGTGTCAATCGACAGTAATGGGAAACGACAAAGACAGCGATCAAGAATGGAGAGCTCTTGATCCAGATTATGATTCCAAACCTCTCTAATCTTCATGTTCTTTTATGGCTTGAGAGACTGCAAAAAGAGCAAAAGGAAACAACAACAGCAAGTCGCTGTGAACGAGGCCACAAACAGAGAGCAGAGGGCAGTGAAACACAATTAGAGACAGCGAATCGCTGTGAGCGAGGCCACAAACAGAGAGCAGAGAGAAGCGAAACACAATTAGAGACAGCGAGTCGCTGTGAGCGAGGCCACAAACAGAGAGCAGAGGGCAGTGAAACACAATTAGAGACAGTGAGTAGCTGTGAGCGAGGCCACAAACAGAGAGCAGAGAGCCGTGAAACACAATTAGAGATACAGCGAGTCGCTGTGAGCGAGAAGGGAACACAAGCTGACCACCGCTCCTGTAATTATAGTGGAGGATGCTTACAACAGTCACTTAAACTGCTAGTTATAATATAACGGCTAAAAGGTATTTTCAAAATTTTCACTATAATATAATATAACGCTTCTCTATTTTTATTTCTAATTTTTCACTAACGGCTAAAAGGTATTTTCTTGCAATTTCTAACGTGTCTTCTGTCATTCAAAAAAAAAAAAAAGATGTTTTCTGTTAAGTAGAGTCATCGACATATTTTAAATGGAAAAATTTTTTAAATAATTCTAATTTGTCTCAATTTTCAAATAACATTGATTAATTTATGTTAAATTAACTTAAATAACATTATTAGAGATATAATAATGTTATTTGACAATGAATACATCGAGCCTTCCACATTCTTTTTTGCAATTTAAGCGGAAAAATTTTAAAAATAAATGCAATTTATCTTAATTTTCAAATAAATAAATAATATTCAGTAATTTTATATTAAATTAATCTAAATAACATTATTAGAGACATAATATTTATTTACAAAATTTCTTATTATTAGTTGATTAATTCTAAAATCAACAGTTGAGCTTAAAAGATTACAATTTCTGGCCGTTAAATGATATTTTCTGTTTTACAATAAACACTAGAGCCATCAACATTCTTTTGTGCATTTCAAATGGAGAATTTTTAAAAATAAATCTAATTTGTCTCCGTTCTCAAATAAATAAATAAGATTAATTTATTTATATTAAATTAACCTAAATAACATTGTTAGAGACATAATATATATTTCCTACATCTCTTGTTAGTAGTTGACTAATGCTAAAGTGAGTTGAGAAGTTCGCAATTTGTAGCCATTAAAAGATATTTTCTGTTACGTAGTGCCATTGGCATTTTGTCATGCAATTTAAATTAAAAAATTTTGTCTCAATTTTAAATAAATAAATAATATTGATTAATTTATATTAAAAAGTAAATTGACAATCCCCCTCCCCCCACCCCAATTAATTTATATTAAGAAGTAAATTCACAACCTCCGTAAGAGTAAACCTTAATAGAAACAAAAATACTTTTTCATTTTCATAACACGAAATCCCCACCTCGTCAGTCAAAATTAGTCAAATTTAACTTATATAAGAGTATTTTTGGCTTTTACTAAACTAATATCATTTTTATCGAAAAATTAATGATCACATTAAAAAATAATATAAAAATAAATTTTGAAATAAAATAAAATACAACCTTTAACTTATAAAAGAATTTAAAAATATATATCAATAATTTTCTAAACAAAATTTGAAATGATTTCCAAATGGATGATAGACATCAAAGGGTTAAATGATATCACTTAAGTTCATCTCAGCCACATTATTTCTAATGAAGATAGGGAAAAACAGCCAAGCACTACACATACTCCATCATCTCAGCCACCGGTTGGCTACCATCTAGTTACTCCCGATCTCCACAACCACGCATACTCCATGCAGGACAAAGTAGCACAATTGTTCCCATGTGGTAGGTGCACATATGACGTAACAAAGAAGTAATTCATGCATTGGGGCCAAAACTACAAACATCGCGGTAGTACTTGGAATCTAGGCCCATCTTCTTCCGATTGTACGTGTAGTCTTACAGGATCATAAATGGTTGGATGTAGAATACGTAAAATCACAATGTTCCATTTATAAGCGTAAAAATTTTGAAGTAAGATGGCCATGAAGGAGTGGCTCGAACTCGAAGCCTAAAGAATGAGCCAGGGTTGCAAGGATGGAAAAGGAAAAATCTAGTTCAAGGTAAAAGTAACAACAAATGCATGGTAGTGAGCACATAATCATGTAGATATCTACTCGTTATATTGATAAGCATGAATTATAAGAACAAAAAGTAACACCTTGGTAATAAATAAAATTATCCCAAGAAAAATTTTCAAGATTCCTTATGAGATGGGCATGTTTTGTTTTTGCTCTTTTGAGGTGATTTTGGAGGTGGTGGGTGTGGTTTGACTTTGATGGGAGAAGATGCCATGCATCAAGATGAAATGGAGAAGTTTGGCTGGTGATGATAAAGGGCCTTGATGCACAGAGGAGAAGTTTGAAAGGGGCAAGCCAAGCAAAATCGGAGGCTATGACGAAAGTGAGGTGGAAGGAGAAGAGATTCAAAGGGAGAAAAATGAAAACAGAAATCACAAGGAGGAGAGATCTAAGTCTTGAGAGGCCTTTCGGGATTTTTCATGATATCAAGTAACAATAGCAGAAAGCTATTATGGCTTGAATCCATGCCTTGATAAAATTCTTGAGTTCCAAATCCATCTTCATGCTAATTTCTCTTCAATGTATCTTTTTTCTTAATTGTTGCACTCCTTTATAACTACTTTATTTCTCCTCTCAATGTTCATTATGTAGGGAAAAATCAATTTTAGATTTAATGCGGAAACGTGGATTTAAAAAAAAATTTCCAAATAAAAACATACCCGATCGATGCTAGTAATAACAATTCAATAATTAAATTAATAAGATCGAATCTTACCTTGCATGAATATTGAATTGATCCCTTTTTATTCGTAAATTCTTCACCACTCGATCTTCCTTGTTTTGACTCTTCACAAAAGAAACTGTGTGTGGGCACAATCTTGAAGAATCAAATCACGAAATCTTTTTATCAAAGATTATTATGTGAGATGGGGTAATTTGGTGTTTTTAATTAATGAAAGTTTTTGGTTCAAGTAACCAAAAAATTCTCTCTCTAGTTACCAACATAAAACACCCTTTTATAATGGTAAGTAAGAGTTTTCCAATTTAACAAGGAATACAATTTCCTATTTAAATTAGAAAACATAGTTCATATCCAATATGGAATCAAATTCCTTATTAGTTAATAACTCTTTACTTTTAATTTAATATGGAATCTAATTCCTATTCAAACTTCTTTAATTCAATTTAATATGTAATCTAATTCCAATTAAATTAAATTACTATTTCCATTAATTAAAAGATTTTTCATTAAATTAAATGATTCTAAATCATAAATAATTTAACGATACTATTTAAAATTGAACCTATAATCTCTACAGATAATTAAATAATTAACACTTAATTAAATAATTACATATATTTAAATAATCAAATTATTTAAATAATTCGTGAACATGTCCATGTGACATTAATAATTGAACAATTCAATTATATTCTTTCATTTATTTCTTTATGTGGTTGTGAGCTAGCAAGGGGACCAAATGGACCTACAATTTGAGCTCCAATAATATTGGAATTATTAATTAAACTCTTTAATTAAATAATTCACTATTATTAACCTTAAAGTTACTCCACTAAAAACCCAAGGTTGCACTCTCAAAATTGTAGATGTTTTACACAATCTGAATTTTCAGTGTCCATCGATTTAATCATTTCATATGGTTCGATCCTCCACAAGTAGTTCATAATTAGAGCTAAGTTATTAAAGTCCGTTATACCTAAGGGTGGCAAAATGAGGGTCTGGACCCGCACCAGGCCCAGACCCGCATTGGACCCTCATTTTTATTTGAGGGTCCAGACCCTACCCATACCCTCAAATAAATTTGAGGGTCTGGCCCAAATCCAACCCGCATATTTTGCGGGTCTGTTCAGACCCGCGGTAGACCCGGATTGACCGGGTTAGATCCGGATTGACCGGATCATATCCGAATTTGACCGGGTTGACCCGAATATATTCATACCTCTCTAATTATATCTTATTCCAATAAGTATCATTGATTCTCTAATTAACAATATATTCATAACAACTTATGAATTTATCTTTTTGTTTACTTATAAACAGAAAGTCGAGCACTCTTATTGTTCAAGACCCGAATTAACACTTAAAGGGAACTACTCATCTACTTCTCGCAAGAAGGAGTGGATTTCACTATTGTGTACAATGTTCCCAGCCATTCATTAAATCATATCTCCAAAGTACGAAGCTTATTGACTGTAAATATATAACAGTCTCACCCATGTAAATCAAAAGATATGATTCAACAAATAAGAGTCCATAAAACACTCAGGATTAAGATCAATCCATATATGATCATCTAGTTGATAAATATGAATTTCTTTATTTAACGGATATTAATAAAAAATTCATTTTATCGTGGTCCAGTCCTATATAATCTCTATCATATAAGGTACCTCCATTTTCATGTCGCCACATGAACGATCCCGGATAAGATCATTGTATCAAATACAAAATGGACCGCAATTGTAGATTTACCACAAACAAAGTACCCAGCTTTGTTTGCTTTCTACGGACTCTTTAAATTACTGATTTCAAACTAAATCCTCTTGTATATAACACTTATATACTTAGTTTAAGATTACATAAGTAATCATGTATGTTACATGATATTTATATGAATCAAACATTTCATAAATGCTTATCAAAATAAATATATTTTATTTATTAATTAATTTAAACATTTACAAATTACAAGCTCTTAGGGCATATTACCCTAACACATTAAAAGTTTAAAAATTGATGGTCAACAGAATATTATGATAGATTGTGTGTGTGTGTTTAATTAGTTTTATATGGTACTTTTTTAAAATCTCACACTAACATATCATAAATTTGTTGGGATTTATGAATATTCATTACTATTGTATAATTTAGATATCAATTCTTATAATTAGGAGATAACTGATTTTATTCAAAAAAAAAAAGAATGAAAAAAGAAAGAAAGAAAGAGAGAAAATTACATACAAAAACTTTGTAAAATACGTTTGGTGAAACTTGAACCACAATACTGAAATAAATGAGGAAATGTGAAAAATCATATTTACTAGAAGGAGATGTGCATATAATATATTTGTTGAATATGAGAAATTGAGACAATACTGTATGGGATCATAAGTCTCTCTTGACTTAAATTCTTATCCAAAGAAATGAAATATTTTTAAAAAACCTATATGTAAAAATTGTTATACATACTTCATTATACAAAATTTGGTTCATACTTGTAAATAAAAGAGTTTTCTTTTTTAGCTCAAAAAAGTGTAAATATTGAATCTTAAACCGTGAAAAACTAAATATTTTTTAGCATCATGGTATTAGAGAATTATAAAAATAATAATAATAATCATAATTCGCATATATACATATATATATATATATATATATTTCGGTGCCAAAAAATTTCATTTTAGCCTTTCATAAAATGTGATCACAAAAAAAAAAAAGAAAATGAAAAAGAAAAAAGAAAATAATCACACAACTCATAATTTAAGGGAGATTTTCTTTTCATTTTTTTTTTAAATTAAAATCAGAATTCCCAAAAATATTACAATGTATAGTTGCATCATCATTGCATTTAAACTCATTTTTAATAATAATCTAATAATATCATTAAATGGGGTCGTTTGTTTTTTTGTCTGAAGACTAAACAGTGCTGCTGAAGACTGAAGACTGACTGAAATCTGAAATCTGATAAACATGTTTGTTTTTTTTTTTTCCTTATCTCTGAATGTATAATAATCTTGTTTGTTTTTTAAAGTTAAAATTGTCTGAATACTAACAATTTGACATTTATATCATTTTATTACTAGTTGTTAAGTAAATTTATTTAATATGATACAAACAATTGTAATAAATTATTTAGCAAATATTAAAACATATATATAATATTTTGATTCATTATTAAAATAAGATGAATTATTATAGTAGAGTCAATTAAATTTATATATTCAAATAAAAATAAACAAAATGATCTTAAATTGAATTAATCAAAAACACTAATAACACAGTGAAACTTTAACAAATAAATATACTATGAGTTACTCCACAAGTAGATTAATAAAAAAAAAATCAATAAAGATTCTCACTGAAATTTGATTGGAGAAATATAGTAATATAGTTATAGGAAAATTTGATGTTGAGATGTTTAAAGTTTTTATTTTTCAATATTTTTTGTTAAAGCATTAAAATAAACTTGTATAATGTAAAACTATGATAAATTTGGAAATATGTTATTTTAGGAAGGATAAATTTGGAATGATATATTTATAAAATCATTAAGTGATTTTGTATTAAGTGAAAAGTCAAAAAATGTAACTTATTTTTTTAAGTGGTTTTTGGGTTGTTTTAAGTGGTTTGACCACTTAAAAAAACAAACAAAAATCTCTTAATTAACCTAATTAAGCACCATTAACTGTTAAGTGTAAAAAACAAACAACCCCAAGTATTTGATTAAACTAGACAAAATTATCTATTGGATTTGGTAAAGAGTGATGATATTTACACCCTTTCAAAATGGTATGTACAACCCGAATTATTAATTTTTCAAAATCACATTATTATCCATGATAATCCGTAGGTTCTACATATTGTTGGTATATCCCAACATTCACGATTGAATTTTTGTTATTTTTTTTCCCTAAATCAACCGCAAAGCTCATATTATCATTTTTATTAGTTTTATCTCTGCTGCTATTTGTTCTTCGTTTAAACCATTAGTTCTAATAAGGATAAAACCGCCAACAAATAGAAGAGCATATTATCTTTGTTGCAGACTGAAAAACCAAAAATTTATCTCCTTACTATATTTTCTTGACTTCAATTATTGTTTCTCTGTAAAAGAAATTAATGAAGTTTAGCACAGACACCTTAACAAATTTGAAAAAAATTAAATGATTATATATATATGGTGAAAATTCAACAAAAGTAATAAGAGTTTAAGAGAATTTTTAATTTCCAAACATTCTTTGCTATGCAAAAAAGCTGATAACAAGTGAAAATTTTATAATGAAAAAGCCAATGACATAATTTAAAATAAAGGATATTATCAAAATACCCTCTTGAATCGAAACTAATGTCAAATTATCCTTGATTTTCAAATTATAATCCTAAAAGCTCCAACCATCAATGGGTTAGTGATTTTTATCTAAAAGATGACGGATCCGTTAGGCTGTAAGAGTATTTATATAATTGTATTTAAAAAATAAATTGTGGACAGCAGGATTAAATTTTATAATATTTTTAAATATTAAATAATTTAAAATAATGATTGAACAAATCAGAAAGGGGCACTACACACACCACCAAAACTGAATCCATCATACCACTCAACACACCACCATAGCCCATTGCCACGGTCACCTATCAACCAATATCATCACCGCTGCCACCATACCACCCGACAAGTACTGGTCTGACTGTTACCACCAGCTCGTCCTTTTCTTTTCCTCCTCCACCAGCGCCGTCGGATATGGCTGTGTCATCGCCTGCGGGATGACAATGGAGTGTTCATCTCCTACGCTTGCACTTTCAAATCAAAGTCAAATCCCAACAACTAGACCCATCAGGCCTACCGTTTCGAGTCAACAGTGACGAACTTCTGGTGTCGACGTCGAATGCAATGCTAATGGATGGCGCCAGCTTGCCTGTGAGAGTTGGCAATGGCGATGAGTTGATGGTGTTAACGACAGTGAGAGGCAGTGGCAAGAGTTATGCAATCTGGGTTTATCCCAAATGTAATTTTTGTTACTTTTTCTTTTTTAAATTTTATTATCAATTATTTTTTAAAAAATTAATGTATAAAATTCATAAGAAGATCTAGATGTGTTATAGTTTACAATTCGAGTTATAATGCTGCTGTTCATAAGAATTTTTTGTGTTTGATTTGAGATTTTGATTTTGATTTTTTGTATTAGGTTTGAGATGTCGATTTTGATTTTTTGTGTTTGGTTTGAGATGTGGATCTTGATTTTTTGTGTTAGATTTTGATTTTATTTTGATCTAGCTTTAATGAACCCAAATCTTCATGGCTTTATTTTTTATGGATGTTGATCCGGATGTGTTTGATCTAAGATATTGATTTTGATTTTGTGTTCCATCTTGATTTTTTCCTGGCATTACTAGATTGAAGACCAAGATCTTCAAACATCAAAGACCCACATCTCTTCAAGATTTGGGTTTCATTTTTTTTAATAATTTTTTTAAAATTATTTTTCTTGGCTACCCAGTTCTTTTTTTTTTTTTTTAATTACTTTAATTAAGAAAATTTTTATTTTAATTGGTTTGAATATAAGAATACAAACTTCATTTTTTTTAATTTTCATTATTCTTAATTATTCAGTAATTAACTTTTAATTTATTATATTTATTTGTTACGGTTTTTAATAAGAATAATAATTATTGTTTTAATTATTTAAAATTATAATTTATTTATTTATTTTTATATAAATTATATTGTAAATTTTTTTTTAAATGTTAATTATTATTTAATTTTCAATGTTTTATTTTGATGATGAAAGGGTAGTTTGGCAAATGGCAACTGATTATTATTTTTTTTATTTTTTTATTTTTTAATATAGTATCTAAAACGACCCAACTATTAAATGTTATAATAAATTCGTTGATAAACTAACAGATTCATTAATTCTGAGGGTATAAAGGTCAATGTGGTTATATCTTTAAATTGAATTAAAAAAATTAAATAAAATTAAAAACTAATAAAACTTAAAGCAAAAGCAAAAGTCAAATACGTTCTCCCAACACCCATCAACATATTTACTCTCTTTCTCTCTAACATTACTCTCTCTCTCTCTCTCTCTCTCTCTCTCTATCATCTCATCCAACAACCATCACCATTAACTTCATCACACCCCTTACCCACCATCAAAAACTAACCCCTTTCATCCTCTCCACTTCTCCCCTATCACCACCCTCCTTTCTTCTCTCCTCCACCTCTCCCCCTCCATGGCCGCCGTCACTCTTTTCGCCCTTGGCAATGGCCCCCTCAACGTCTTCTCCTTCCTCCTCTCTTTCTCTCTTCGCTTCCGCTATTACCACAATAGCTTTGTCGCCATCCTCTCCGCTGACGCCTTCATCTTTGCCTTCGTCGTCAATTTTATTGTCATCCACGTTGCCCCTTTTCCTGTCGATCACGCTTGCTTCGTCAGGGATGTGGGATTCTACTTGGTGGCTCATCCCTTTTCTTTCTCATTCCCGACTGTCGAACATCGGTGACCTTCATTAGATGATGAATGCAGATCTAAGTTCGAGGTTGAGGGACAAGAATGATATGAGGTCTGACTAGAGATAGGTTTTGAGTTTGATCTTGGTTTGTTAATGGAGTTTTTTCAGTTTTCTAGGTTGTTGATAGATGTTTGATGTTGGTCTGATGATTTTTTTTTTTTTTTTTTTTTGGGTGTGGTGGTGGTTTGATGATGAAGGTCAAATGATGATTTTTTTATTTTCTTTATTATTATTTTTTTGGTATCAAGGTCGAATGATGTTGATTAGGTGTGATGGTGGTTTGAATTTTGACAATGAGAACAATGGTCATGGTGATTTTTTGATGAATTGTGGTGACGCAATTTTGATTGCGATGGATGGTGGTGATGAAGGCAAATTCAAATGACAAGAAAATCACATATTTTAGAT
The DNA here is from genome assembly GCA_019925255.1 of Litchi chinensis. Lineage (NCBI taxonomy): Eukaryota > Viridiplantae > Streptophyta > Magnoliopsida > Sapindales > Sapindaceae > Litchi > Litchi chinensis. The sequence goes on along the minus strand of CM034467.1, from coordinate 18,210,626 downwards.
TTTTTTTTTTAAAGAAAATTGATGTTTAAAAAATTGAAGGGTAATTGGAAATTAATTCATTAATTAATTTAAATTTTTTTATACAAATTGATTTTTAATTTATTTTTTATTTTTATTTTTATTTTTATTTTAATTATGATATGGTAGTTTGATAATTGATTAATTTATTATTATTTTTTTTTAATTTTTTAAGGATATTTTGATCTTTAACTATTTTTGTTACAAAACCACTAAAGATTTGGATGACAATTGCTTGTGGCTTACGGTAGAGAGGTTTTTAGCTAATATTGTGAAAAGTTGGAGGTAAATTGATATTACTTACTATTTTAGGGTGAGTTTTTAGATTTTTCATGGTTTTGTTACAAAACCATCCAACTTCTAGATAAAAACAGCTTTTGGACTGACAGCTGGCGGTTTTTGGCTAATATTTTCAAAAGTTAAGGTTAATAGATATTATTTTTCATTTCAGGGATTTTTTAGATTTTTCCTTTTAAAATAACAATAAACATTGAATAAATTGTCAAATATTTGCTAGAAAACAATATTATGGATAGAATAATTTTTGTATTAATTGGGGTGTTGTAACAGATTATAATTATTTTAAAATTTTTAATGGGCAAACATACTAAACGGGTTTACATACAAATTCAAATGGATGCAAATATCGACACTCCTGAAATCTGATTTCAAGGAGTTCTGGTTATTGGTCCCAAAATATAACCTTGCACTTAATATATTGTGCCTCATTCGGCCCATTACCTGACTTTAAACATGTATTTGCTGAGCACAAACATGTAAGAGTAGCTGTGGTGGAGCTCTCATCTGTCCTAGCCATCATTGACGACTCAATCACCGCCATCCACTGCCGGCCCCACTGCCACCGTCCAAAGTAAAGCACAGAGAAGTTCAAATGCATTGTAAATGGTGATAAAACAGGTGCATTAAGATATTTACTCCAAATTTTGAGCTAGCAAAAATCTTTTAAATGGCGCATGGACACTAAAATGTTATCAAAGAGATTCTAAATGCAACCCTTCCAATTATAAAAATGTTCATATATCGAAATACATTGGTTTATGACTTGTTACTTAATGTATCACATTTGTAAAACATTGGGGGATAAATGCATTGTGTAAAATTTATTAGACTTATTAGTTACTGGCAGGTTGATCGTGGAGCTGCAACTCATAAACTTTTTGAAAGTGCATTTGTCCATTGAGTTAGATTACACAATTCCTTGATCTTCTACAAATCCATGATTCTATGCAATCCATTAGAAAAATATACAATATATAAATAACTGTGTGGAAATATGTTAACTCAAATCTCCCTAAATTATAAGGTGCCTGTTTGTGTTCTTATATTTATAAAGGAGAGACATTCTAATGCTTGGAAAAAGAAAAAAAAAAAATGCATTATGAGAGTTTTGCTTATTCAACAAATGCTTTCAGAGATGTTTCGATGAAAGTTCTCCCAAGAATCGTCATAGATGCCTCTCTTTTTCCCCTTGTCGTCTACAATATGGCATTGCATTCTGGAAAGCGAAATTGGAGAAAACTGACAACGGTCTGTATGTAGTCAAGAAGCGGTAAGGGTAGAAAATGCAGGCAATTTATTGCAAAAACAAAGAATCTTCTTGTGTACTTCTGATAGTAGATCATGTTGTTTTTGTATAAAGAAATCAAAGAACTTAATGAAATTTTTCTGTAATAATCTAGACATTTAAATTTCAAATGTTGAATGCTGTTTCAATGTTATGCCAGTACAGAATGCTAACAAGGAGCATTAGGATAGAACATTCTGACTCACTTTTTCTTCCCAAAGTTGCTCTCATAGATCCTCATTGTTGTGCTTATATTGCAATTGTCAGTACAAGATCGTAATACAGCCTGAAAATATGATAAGAAGATTGGAGAGATGTCCATCTGACCACCAACTGCATCACCTATAGGCTTCAAATCTTTTGCTTGACACAACTCCAACATGTATCTTCATGTGTCAGGTCTAGTCATTGAAGGACGTCTAGTCATGGAAGGGGGACACCAAGCCAGGCATAGAAAAAACCTTCTTGACAACACATATCATTCGGAAAAAACTTTGCTGTAGCAAGATGCATCTATTAAAGCTATTATGAGTTTCAGGAGGAATAGTTCGGCTTGTTAGTTTATGAAGTTTCAAAAATAGATGGGATTGCGTTGTGTGAATGTCACAATGTGTGTTCGATGAATGTGAAGTGTACTAATTGTGTCGAATGAGAGTTGGATGTTGTAGTGGTCAGAATTTGCACGGTCCGAATTATTGAGCTTGGCCAATCGATTGGGCCAGATCTAAATCATTATAGATAGCCCACGATCAGTAAAGGAAATTGTCTATACTGAATGAACTGCAACATTCGAATTATATGCAAATGAGGAAAGCATCTAGAAAATCTCTCGAAGGAAATACTATTTTTACCTTCAAGACAATTTATTTTCTTATTAATCCCTCATTTATTTTATTATTGTTAATAAAAATAATTAGTGGAATGTACAACTAAAAGATTGAGAGTAATTAGTGGAATGTACAACTAGGAGATTGAGTGAATATCTTGATAGTAATTGGTGCAATTGAGAGAAAAATTATCATGGTATCAGAGTTTAGAGGTCTCTAATTCAAACCTTCTCTCCTTCATTTATCAAAAAATCTTCTTATTATACATATTATATGGTAGAAGACATTTAATGTTGTCCGTCAGTTGTTACCTGTCTATGTTGCACGTGAGTGGACGTGTTAACGTATTATAACCTCAAGTCTTAAATATTATAGTTGAACATATTTCTATCAGCTTAAGTTTTTTGGTCTAATAGTATCTTGTCCACTTGGTGTGAAACCTATTAGGTGTAAATAGGTTTACGTAGTAGGGTTTACTTAGTTAAGTTCCACTTAGATGGCTACTTAGAGAGATACAAAGCTCATCTTCTGACCCTTGGAAATCACTAAGAGTATGACATTGTTTATGATGAGACGTTTGCACCAGTCACTAAAATGACTATGATACAAACAGTCTTGGCCATTGCCACCTCCAAATGCTAAGCTCTCTAGCAAATGGATGTCAAGAATGTCTTTCTACATGGTGACCTTAAAGAGAAAATTTATGTGACTCCTCCCTAAGGTTTATTTTCTACACCATCTTCAGATGTTTGTTGCTTGAAACCATCTTTGTATGGCTTAAAACAGTTACCACGTGCTTGCTTTGATAAGTTTTGCTCCACGTTTCTTGATTTCAATTTTGTTTAAAGTAATTTTGATTCATCTCTCTTTCTTCAAAAGACTACTACTGGGATTGTCTTGGTTTTGGTATATATGGATGATATTGTGATTACAGAAATGGACTCTGATTTGATTCAGCAATTAAAACAACGCCTCAAGGCTTCCTTTTATATAAAAGATTCGGGTCCTCTACAATATTTCCTCAATCTTGAGGTTCAATCCACACCAAAAGGTACATATTTGCATCAGCACAAGTATACACAGAAGGTGATTACTTTGGCTTTTTTGTAGAACGAAATTCATTTCTTACACCTTTAAAGGTTAATTTAAAATTGCAATCAGGAGAAGGAGAACTTCTATTTGATCCGTTTTTCTATCGGCAATTGGTTGGAAGCTTAAACTATTTAATGATAACCAGACCTAATATTTCCTTTGTTGTCCAGCAGGTTAGTTAGTTTATGCAGGCACCTCGCCACCTTCATCTTGCTACTATTCGTCGAATAATTCGTTATCTCAAGGGGACTTCTCAACATGAATTATTCTTTCCAATTAGATCTCTTATTTTCTTATCAAGTTATGGTGATGCAAATTGGATAGGATATGCGAACAATCGTTGTTTTTGAACACGGTGGTGTATGTTTCTCGATAATGCTCTTATCTTTTGGAAAAGTAAAAAACAACCTCGCATTTCCAAGTCTTCTATAAAGTCCAAGTACTGTGCTATGTTCTTTGCCTATTCTGAGATTGTGTGGCTTCGTGGGTTATCGACAGAACTTAGTTTTCCTTAGCACCAGCCTACTTTGCTTCATGCCAACAACACAAATGCTATTCAAATTACTACTAACCCAATCTTTCATGAGCGGACCAAACACATCGAAGTAGATTGTCATTCCATACATGAAGCTTTTGATAATGGTGTGATTACTCTTCCTCATATTTCTAATGATCTTCAGACAACCGATGTATTCAGTAAGGCTGTTACCCAACATAGACACCAATTTCATGATTGACAAATTTATGGTTTTTGATCCATCCGCATCAATTTAAGAGATGGATGTTAATAGGAATAATTAGTGGAATGTATAGCTAGGAGAATGAGAGTAATTAGTGGAATGTACAACTAGAAGATTGAAAGAATATCTTGGTAATAATTAGCGCAATTGACAGAAAAATTATCACTTATTCTATTGCACTACAATCTCCACAAATCAAGGGGTTCACATATAAATAATAGGGCTTTAACACAGGAAAGGAGGGAAGGCATGACTGGTTACATCAATACACATGTTCATATGACTAACTCCCCCTTTGTTCTGTTATTACTGCTATCACCACTAAAACAGTTTTAACATTGGTTAACTTTTTAAGATAGTGGGAGGTGGTTCAACTAATAAAAAAAGGGGAACGCATTCATGATTACTTTGCTTTCCAGGAGGCTTTTTCATAATATCACAAAAAAAAAAAAAAGAACAATAATATTTTTACTCCTTTATATTAGATTCATTAATTATTTTATTTGTTATTTCTCATGAGATTTTAGATTAGTGGAAGATACGTTATTTCTTCTTTCTTTATAGCAAGATGTGGAAACTAAGTATATGATAAATATTTTTTTATGTCTTAATTGATTATTAAATATTTATTACAATTTGTTATAATTGTGTTTTGACAAATTATTTATTAATTTACTATAATATATCTAAAGAATTACAATTTAATCTATTTTTACAATTGAGTCTATTATGTAATCATAAGTACAATATGATCAAAAAGTTATAATGAACCAAATTTTTTTTTTTTATTCAATAATACAAAGAAAATTATACATCAAATTATTAGAAGTAACACAAATATCCATTATAAAATCTAAAAATTCTTACATAGTAAGTGTCTTTGAAAGACAATATTTGATATTACAATTTGGTCCCTAAATAACACTATGTTTTTGGTTCTCTAAAGAACACTATGTGATATTTTAGTAATTAAAGAATAGTATGATAGACTAAAATATCCTTAAAAGATAGTAAAATAGTATAAAATAAGTCTCAAAAAGACATTATGGTGATATAAATAAGTCCATAAAGGATAACGAAATAAGCCAATAAATTTTCTCATTGTTAGGGGGAGAACAAGAATAAAATAAGAAAACTTAACGACGTGAAATTACAATTGACATGCATCATCTTTACATTATGACGATCATCTTAAAGATAACAATTGGCATGCATCATCTTTAACTAACGATGTGAAATTACAAATGACATGTGAACCTAAAGTTTAAAGGATCGTTCACTTGAAAATTACATATTTGAATAATTTTATAGTGGAAGCTGTCAGAATTATCCATCTAAAAAGGGTAAAATTTGTTTTTACCCACTATTTAAAAAAAATTATTTTTAACCCCTCTAACAAATTAATTTAATGACATACTCAAATTGCCCATAATACTCCTGCATATTTTTACCCATAAACTCTCAACAGTTAAAAATTTACAAAAAACCGAAACGTAAAATTATGAAAAAGCCTCTGTATATATATATCCTTCAAAAATCGATGGAACTCACTTTTATCACCGACAAAATTGTTGAAATCACATCGGTTTTTCTAAGACCCGAACCCGATCGCGACCCGACAAGGTAAATTGACCTTTTCTAGCCATTTTCACAATGTTTCTAACCTTCCTAGAGGATCTTCTACCGTCGGCAAACCTGCACATCTTACGAAGGTACGGTTTCCATTCGAATGATTGTAGTTTTTTATTTTGATTTGCGATTTTGAAATGTTTGTTGGGTTATGGATGTTAGGTTATGATTATTAGATTTAAAATAGGTTGGATTTGATTGTGTTTGGTCCTATTTAGGTTTAAAATGGTCAATTCCGACAATAGCAGCATCGTCGATATCAGATCGATTTTTGAGATTGATTTTTCATTTCGGTTTTTCAAATCGATTTTTCAGTTCAGTTTTTCACTATTGTTAAGTAACCGAAGTGAAAAACCGAAATGAAAAACTAATCATGAAAAACCGAAGTAAAAAACCGATCTTGAAAATCGATCTGAAAAACCGAAGGGAAAAACCGATCCATATCATTTACCAGTTTTTAAGATACCGTAAAAAATCGATTCAGTTTATATTATACCTACTGATTTCTTTGTTGTTTTTCTTTCCTACAGATGAATTTCAGCTATAAATATAGTTCACAAATAATTGGCACGCATACGAGCAGGAATACACACATCGATTAGAGGTTGCTTAATAAAATAGTTGTCGTTCTTTGTAGAAGAAATCTATACGACCGGTTCATGGCAGAATGCCCGTTCGGACATATTTTAAAGATAACCGAGAATACGACTGCTGGCTCCATGATATTATGGGTGTTTGCTACAAAGGTGGAGATCACTGGTGCACGCCATGATGAGATGTGGTTTGAAATTGGGGAGAGAATGTATAGATTTGGAAAACAGGAATTTTTGTTGGTGACAGGACTTCCTTTTAGCAGTATCGACTATAAAATCTTCCAAATAGTGCCAAATGACCAAAACAATCTCCCATGGCGAATGTTTAATGGAGTGTCGCCGAAGGTGAGCCAATTGGCCACATTTCTTAATGTAAGAAGCCATGTAAGCTAGTGAAACCGTGCAAGTCATAATCCAATAAATGATGAAGATCTTTTGAAGTTAACGAATGTAAAGATTGTTCTCCATCTCTTTATGGGACAGAATAATAGGGCCACTATTAGTACATTTATGTGAGTCATAATTTAGAATACAGAGATGTGAAACTCATTCCCTTGGGACACATTATGCTATAGTGTCCTGTTGCACTGTCTCGACTTGGCAATTAATGAAGAGCGGATCAGAAAACCACCAAGAAGCATTAATATTTATGGCTATATGTTGGCATTTCAGGTATAACTAATACCTTCAATATTTATTTTTTCCTTCTATTATAGTTAATATATAGAGTTATATGTATGTTTTTAGTTTAATCAATTTTGCATTATATATTATCTGGAAAACCGTTGTCGAGTTTTCAGGTACCCTTAAAAATCGATTTTTGTTTTCCACCCTATTTTATGGTTCAGAGTTTCTAAAATGATACAAAAACAATAGAAATAGATTAATAATTTAGTAACTGATCCGATTATATTGTTACAGCTATATTAGTACATAAGGGAGTAATTAACATGAAAACGTTTTACATGGAACATGCATCAACAAAATGTCAATCAATTGTTAATCATCATTTTCGTCAGTAGCCACCTCTAGATTAAGAGTAGGAAACCGTTGAAGACATCGACGTTGGTTGTGCCCAATCTCATGACAGAAGCAGCATCTTCGGGAGCGCAGCGCATTTTCAGTAGCATTTGTACTCATTCTAACATCCGCATCCACGTCTGCGCTTGTCCTTTCGCTGATGGAAGTTAGGGGGTTAGGGCAATGAAGACGGTTGTGTTCCCTCTGAGCACATCTTCCACACTTTTTTTGATAACGATCTTTCCCAACTGAAGGAATTCGAACCTCCTTTGGCCTACCTGCTTGTCTTTTACCTTTGGGTGGTAATATAATCATGCTTCTAACTTCCACAGAAATATTCCAACTGGCCAATTTAAGAATGGGATTAATCGGACGTGCATATGCAACTTTTAGCCACTCCACGCTATAGTACTGACTGCAAAGTGTATCACAATTGACGCCCTTGAACTTGACATGTATCAATAATTTAAGTGTCATACTATGATATGAAATATTGAAAACAACAATGTATAATTACAATACCTGGCCATAGCACATGCATGAACACATGACAACTGATCAAGGTTCTACTGCTTACATGTACATGTGTACTGTTGAATGTCAATCATCGCATCTCCTTTGCTAGGATGTATAACGTTATAATGATACGGTTCTGTAATGGGATGTACGCTACCTTCCGTGAATAACTCTTTTGCCAAAATGATACGATCATACGCAGGGATGGTAACATACGTTGTGAGCTTCTCAGCAGCAACACGTCTATTATTAAACCATCTTTGCAATACATTTCTTACATATTCATGTGCTGTTGTTATTGACAAATGACGTGTTTGTATCATACAATTGTTAAGCGACTCTGCAATGTTGGTAGCCATCATTTCATATCTTCTTCTTGACAATATGCTCGTGACCACCTGCTCACTCTAGCCTTAACCAAAGCTGCATGTATGCTCGGATGTAATGCATGTATTTCTTCCAATATTCTGTTGCATTCATCAGGCACATAACAATATGCTGCATTGTAAAATGCATTTTTCACATCCGAACGCTTTTTACACTATTGCTTAAGGTTTTGCCACAAGTGGAAAAAACATAACACATGTGAAACTTTAGAAAAAACTGCTTTCATCTCATTTAATATGCTCTTATGACGATCTGATACGATAAGCAAATCGTCTAACACTTTGATTGCCTCTCTCAACTTTTTTAGGAACCAAGTCCATGAATTGTCTGACTCTTCGTCAGCAAATCCAAATGCGATTGGATAAATCATCTCCGACCCATCTTTGTATGCAGCAAAAAAAAAAAAAATCACCCATTTACATTCACCTTTCAAATGAATGGTATCAATAGCAACAACCGATCTCATATATGATCGAAAATCCTCAATGGAAGCTCCAAGTGCAACAAAGGAATACAAGAACCGGTTGTTTTCATCTCTTTTAATTGCTGTCATTGTGCTAGGGTTTGAAAGTTTTAACATCTCAAAGACGGAAGTTGTTGATATGATTCATCCGCTTACCTATATACTAGTTTCTTTGCATATTGTAAAGTCTTCCAAGTTTTACTGTATAAGATCTTAACTCCATACTATTCTAACATTTCTCTATCCAAACGATTAGGTGTATAAAGATCTCTTCCCATCTTTCCTGTATACAATTTTCCGATCATAATAGCCTTCACACTCTTCATATGTGATTCCATGGTTGTCTGACGATACGTGTATTCCGCTATAAACTTCAACACAAACCACATTGAACAACCCTTTTTGCATCTTGTACGAACTATAAAGCTACATGTTTTATCTTTACAACCGGCTTCAAATCGCTCCATGTCCGAACATCTAACCTGATATTCAAACTTAGCTTTCAGAGCATATTCTCCAATAGATATACTCATTTCTTCTTTACTATTAAAGAATGCTCATTTATACAACGTACCACGTTGGTAGACGGTTGACGTAGCGCTTGAAGTAGCCTCAATGTCCCCTAGTTCTACACCAGGAACAATCCAGTATGGTTGTGAAGGATTGTTCTGAAATTGTAAACCTGAAAATCTTATTTCTAGAAACTCTTCTTCTATAGCGACACCATGAAATCGAGTTTCCTTTTCATCACTATCTCCAATTTGCTCTTCATCACTATCCCGTATTCCATCACCATTATCATCTGTATCTCAATCTTCATCATCAATACCATAATTCATATAGTCATCATTAATGTCACGAATGAGACTTTCAACCGATGTAAATAGGGTGATAGAAGTATCAACTTGATTGCTCCCAATATCTGAAGTAAGATAAAAATGACTTTCAACCATATGTGGCTTTACAGGTCTATCCATATTTGCCTTGTCATGTCTTATGTTTGGTATTGAATTAGTGACAAATAGATGAACGGTACACCTACTAATAGGGGTGGCAATTCGGGTTGACGGGTTGAGTTGGACACGACCCGAATACGACACGATAATTTTTTACATGACACGATAAGGAAACGGGTTGAAACCCCTCAACCCGAATACGACACGATTACTAATGGGTCGACACGAACACGACCCGTTTAACCCGTTTCTTAACGAATCGTTGAACAACCCGTTAATGACCGTTAGTAACCCGTTAATCGACACGTTAGTGACCCGTTAATGACCCGTTTAACCGACACGAATAATAACTTGTTAGTTGACCCGTTTATGACCCATTTAAATTTTAATGATAGTCAATACATTTAAATTTTAATTATAGATTTAATAAAACATAAAATTAAAATAAAGATACATAAAACCTAAAAAATTACAATCATTCACAAATACAATCCAAACCATACAAATACAAATATTTACAAAGATTATTATAAAAATATTCTTACAAATATAGTCTTACATATTAAAAAACAAAACAACAACATAAAAAATATATCCGCAAATGTAGTCCTTTATAATAAAACAACAACATTAAGAGTTGATTGCATCCGCCAAACTAAATCTGCCAAAAGATAATAATTAAAAGTTAACTAATTAGGAAATTATACATTTATACATAAAAATATATATTTTATAAAAACCAATAAAATTTTACCACTACATAGCAATTTGTGATGAGATGGATTCGATAATGCGATTACTAGCACTAACAGTTTCACTATCATTATTCATGTTCATAACATCTTCGGTAAGTTCATCCAATCCAAGATTTGGATTCTCTACAATAATGATAAATAAAAAAAAAAATTAAGATTATTCTATTAGAAAAGAAAAATAAAACTCATAATCATATAATATATACAAATTGCAATTAACAATTTTATGTAAAATATTACCTTTGTCTCCATATATCCAATCTCGAGTACAAACTATAGCCTCCACCACGTGTGGTTTAAGTGAACTTCGATATTGATCAAGAACTCGACCACCAACACTGAACGCTGATTCAGATGCCACTGTAGATATTGGAATGCTCAAAACATCACGAGCCATCATTGCGAGTTCAGGAAACCGAATTGCATTGGCTTTCCAGAAATTCAAAATATCAAAGTCCATTGTATCTTGAAGCTTTGGCTCATCCAAATACATTTGCAATTGAGTTTTTCTTGTCAATTCGCTGTCGGATGTATCTTTATCAAACGATTCCCACTCCTATAAATATTTATTAATAAAAAACAATGTTAATATTATGCAAATAATACATATATAGATATATAACAAATCAAATTAAATATATGAACAAACTAGTAAACAACATTAGCAATTACCTTCATAAGACTAAAAGATGGCAGAGCAATGGTAGCTTGTGACGAAGAATTAATGAAAAGGCCATGACCACTACCACCAAAATTAGATGTCGAAGTGGCTGAAACATTTCTCACATACTCATCAAATAACAAATGCAACTTACTTCGAACATTTTCAAACTCAAATGAATCCTCCCCATAAACTTTTCTATAAGCAAAATCAACAAATTTCATCTTATACCGAGGATCCAAAATCAATGCTATGGCCATGATTGTACAAAAATCACCTCAATATTTGTTAAATTTAGTGTACATTTGAGTGACCATATTTTTCAAAAACAAATCATCACTTTCCAAGTTTTGCTTTAATAGCACATAAATTTCCAATACTTTCGAGAAATATAAATTTGAAGTTAGATACTTCGTTCCTGAAAAAATACAAGTGACATCATAAAAAACTTTCAAAAATAAAGTAATTTTCTCAACCTTTTCCCACTCACTTGAAGAAAGACAATGCTTGAAATTACTATCACTCAACTCCAATGTACACAAAGCACGACGATATTTAATAGCACTTTCAAGCATAAGATAAGTGGAATTCCATCTAGTTGGAACATCTTGCCTTAGACCCATCTTACTATTAAGAGAAACTTGATTCACACATTCTAAGAACTTTTGTTTCCTCACTTGTGACCCCTTCACATATTTCACACACTCACGAATTTTATAGACCTCCTCATTTATTTCATTCAAACCATCTTGAACAATCAAATTTAAAATATGAGCACAACAACGAATATGTAAAAAATCACCACAACATACAAGTGCCCCCTTTATGTTCAATTAATTTTTCAAAATGTCAATAAAGGATTTATTCGATGAAGCATTGTCCAAAGTAATTGAAAAAATCCTATTTTGAATTCCCCACTCACATAACAATGTATTAATCTTATGAGCTAAGAAAACTCCATCATGTGGTGGTGCCATAAAAGAAAAATTCAACACTTTCTTTTGTAAAACCCAATCTTTATCAAGAAAATGTGATGTGAAACATAAATAACCATCAGTAGCTATAGATGTCCACAAATCACATGTCAAACTAATTCTACTAGGAGATTGTTCTAGCATATTCCTAATCTTTTGTTTTTCATTGGCATGCATCTTTAACACATCTGCCTTTGCGGTATTCCTATAAACTAAAGTGAAATCTTTATCCAAATATTCAATTATTTTCCTAATCCATGTCCACTCCACAAATTGAAAAGGTAAATCATGACAAATAATGGTCGCAAATATCATACCTCTAAATACTTCAGGATCTTTGGATTTCGTAAGGGTCACACCATCTTCACCAATTTTATCAATGAACATTTGACTTATATCTTTATTTTTCCTCATTGGACATGTTAATTCCATGTGGCATTTCATGTTGCCGGTACCATAATTGCTTTCACAAATATAAATCTTGTTGCAAAGCTTACACTTACTCCTTAGTTTTCCATCTTTACTTCATGGTAGCTTCGTAAACACACTCCACACTTTTGATCTAAGCTTTCTTTTGGGGGCGGGTTTGGTCACTATGGCATTCTTCCCCTTTCCTGTATCCTTGGTCTCTACTTCAACATATTCATCTCCTTCCTCATCGAAATCCTCTTCCATACTATTGGTTTCCCAATCGTTGATATTGACATCATTGGAGTCCATAGACTTAAGCTGTACATGAAAAATTGAAAAGTAATCTCATAATCAACTCACTCAATTTGAATCATCAAGCATATCTAATCCATAAAATGATTCCAACTAAACATATGCAATTAAAAATAAAATGAAATATCTAACACTCATTCATAAATACATATATATATCTAACAATCATCAAGCATTGAATCTTGGATGTTCCAAGTTGTACATGAATCTTGCATAAATACATATATATATATATATATATATATAATGAAACATCAAACTGCATATTGTCACTTCATTATTCATCATCTCACTTTTATCTAACTTGGATGTTTAAGAGAGGGAAAAAAAAAAAAAGAGATAGAAATTTTGTTTTTCATTTAGTTATTGTTATTTAAATAGGGTTAATATTGATATATTTATAAGTGTTTATATTAATTTGTAATCTTTTAAATTTAATAAATGTATATATTAATAATTTAAGTGTAAAAACTAAAAATCATATATGTTGATGGCAATATTTGCACCCATAATAAAGTTACAGGACATGACTAAAATATATAACAACACTAATTTGCAAGCTAGAGATATGAATTTTTGCCTTTGGAAAGAGTAACATGTGGTTTTTCATTTTTATTTCCAAGAGTTGGGAACATATAACATTTAATCAATGAATTAGATTAATCAAGATTTAGAAATTGAATTTAGAATTATGAAATTTAAACATAAACATCATTACAAAGTTGACTGTACAAATGCAATGCGAGATTAGGAAGCCTAATCCATTGAAAGTTGGGTAATGATATTTCCCACCACTCAAAACCGTGTATACACCCCAAACAAAAGCCATATATATTATTTTGGGTATTTTCTCAAACACAAAATGCATTGCTGTAGATAGTCCATTCTAGTTTTAATGATATGTTATGAAATTTCTAATCGCACAACCAGTTACTGCAATATTGAAAGGCAACAAAAGCCATATATTTCTAATCGTACAATTGGATGATAGTGATGTTTACAACAATGCCATTGATCAATTTAGCCAACATGAAAACCAACATGACTATTGAACGTCACACAAGAAAACCAACATTAAGCTGTCAAACGCAAACCAACATGAAGTTGTCAAACGCAAACCAACATGCGAAATATATACCTCGGAGAGCTGCAACCGTTGTGGAGAAGATGGACAATGCTTGAGCTGCTGCTACCGCCGACCAGATGACAGAGTTGAACCAGATCTGCGACCCGTGTTGCTTGAGACGTACCAGACCCGCGAACCAGACCAAGACCCGTGCTGCTTGAGACGCACCAGACCCGTGAACCAGACCGTGACCCGCTTGAGACGCACCAGACCCGCGAACCAGACCGTGACCCGTTTGAGACGCACCAGACCGCGAACCAGACCGCGACTGCTTGAGACGCACTAAATCTGCAAACCAGACCGTGATTGCTTGAGACGCACCAGATCTACGATCGGTGTTGCTTGAAATGAACCAGACCCGCCACTCTAACAGCGACCCGTGATGCTTGAGATGCACCAGATCCGCGAACCAGACCACGACCCGTGCTGCGAGACGAAATAGATTCCGCGAACCAGATTAGCTACCCGCGTTGCTTGAGATGTCGTGACTGCCGACCAGACAACGGAGACGGAGATCTGTGACCGTGTGCCGTGGAGGTGGAGTCGAGAGTGGACTGTGGAGGAGCTTTTGTGGGTGCGGCGACTGAAGGTGAAGTGTGGATGTGCTTAGGGTTAGGGTTTGAATTGTGAAGGATATATATACTTGCTATTAAAATTACATAACTATCCCTCAAAATAAAATTACGTTTTTACCCTTACTTAACGGGTCAACCCGTAACCCATTAACTAAAACACGAACCCGACACGATAATTAAACGGGTTAAACAGGTTGACCCGTTAATTTATCCAACCCGTTAAGACTCAACCCTAACCCGTAATTATCGTGTCGGTTTCGTGTCGACTCATCGTATCGGGTTCTAAATTGTCAGCCCTACCTACTAACTCTAGTTCCAAAATCTCTCACAATCTTATCGATATAAATCTTTTTAACATCAATACTTTTGATTATCATCAAACCAATAACACCAAGATCAGACATGATACGTATCTTTTTAACCTGACCATTTGTCGTACTTTGTAGTAAATAATATATACAGATATCCCACCTTCTTCTATCAATATCAACCTCTTTGTACACAATGTCTACCAATGATGAAAAACTACTATTTTTGTGGACCCCATACATGATCAACTCCCCTCCAACGTAATTACATTTATTCCTCTCTCCGTCAAAGTTGATTACAATTGTCTCTTGAGCCATTCCTATAACATTCAAATTAAATAATATTATTAAATTTCATTTCAATCGGGCGACATTATAAAATACAATCATATCGAATCATATTCAATACATAGCAACACAAACATATAAAAAACCATGAAAAAAGTGCTAAATTCGGTTTTTCAGTGAAGTTATCGGTTTTTCAAGGCTCGATTTTTCAGTGGCTGAAAAATTGGTACACCTCTTCAATCGGTTTTTCACTCTGTGAAAAACCGATTATTGGTCATGAAAAATCGATTTCGTCACAAATTTTACAAATTTCATCGCAGATTTCAGAATACCATATATTTCACAACCAAATCATTCTTATAGTCTTTTAGCTTACACTATAAACAAAGCAACCCAGAAATCAACCAAAAAAACTCATACATTACCTTTCAAACCCAAATAGAAGAAAAATCTTCAAAACCTTCAACTGATGAAACTTCAATAGATCCAAAAACTTCAATGGATGAAAAAGCTTGAATGAATAATCCCTCAATAGATTGTTTCTCAACTGCAATGATGAATTGAATCTCAAAAATCATTGATGGAGAAAAGGGAAAATGGAGGATATTGTTAGGATAAAGAAGGTTATTTTTGTAATTTCAAGTTTGGGCATTTGAGTGATTTTAACTTAAGGGTATTTTGGTAATCTTGGGTATACAATGGAAATAATTTGTTTGAGAGGTCAAAAACAAATTTTTTTAAAAATTTGGGTAAAAACAAAAATTTCTTTTTCATTTGGGTAAAAACTATAAATTCCCCTCATTTTATATTTATTGCGAATATATTAACCAGGGTGATTGTTCTTAAAAAACAATTTATATAAATGACAACAAATAAATCATTCATTACACACATAAGTGTGAAAAATAAATTTTATTGTAAAATTATTATTCCTTGAAATAAATATTGAAATGTCATGATTACACTCGAGCTATATATAATCATTATCATATAAATAATATCTCTTTAAAAGTTAAATGTTTTTCAAGAGATAAAACTCTTTGAACAAAGAACAAAGATATGTGATCTCCTCTAATGAAACTCACAAAGGGCATCTTAATTGCATATGAAAAAGTGGATATACTCAAACCATAAATACTTGTTGGTTAATTTTTTAATAAACCAAATGTTAAACTTTACAAATGCACAAATCATTTGATTAAGTACAATAACAAGCAAGGATAGATCCCACGAAGAGTTGTTATTTTACTTTTAATTCTAAATTTATATAAAACAAACAAATTAGAAAGAAGAAGTTTTTATAATTGGGTTTTGAAATTAAATTGCAATAAAAAAAATTAAATTCAAATAGAGAAATCAATATAGAGAAACTTATCTAGGACATCATATCCACTATTAAACAATCCTTCAATCTATGAATAAATGAATGAAGCATAATGATATTAATGTATGATGAAGACATTCACAACAAGATATGTTTAACTCAAGTCATATAGATTATTTCCTAAATAGTATGCAAATCGCATGATGTCTACATAGTTGCATGTATTCCTAATTATAACCCAACATGATATCTACTTAAGTTTAATAACAAGAATCTATTAAACACTAGAAAAATATAAATGTCACACAAATCTTAGAACATGATATCTATCTTAGGTATCTATGAATTAGCGTCTCTTAATTGGTTCGTAAACAATTGATTGTTGCAAACAAAAAATATTCTCTGTATAATGTGCAGTTTATATACTTACAACATAATCATAAAAATATGTTTCTAAGGTGATCAATTAAAGAAATGAAATAAATAGGATAAAACTAAAATAGAGACATTAATTTCATCATGCAAAACATAAAATTTTATTGAAAAGATAAACAAATTGAGTTCATGTTTAGGGCTTCAAGTTAACTCTAATTAACAAGAAAATTAGTCATTCATGACTCTAAAAGAAAACATAAAAATAAAAAAAATAAAAAAACATAAAAATAAAAATAACTAGAAAAGAATAAACTCAAAAGTAGTTGCAGCCCAAGCCTCTAATCTCTCTTCCTCGAATGTATGTCTCAACTGAGTGGTGAAGATACCTATTTATAGGCATCCAATCCTTGAGAGCCAAGATTTCCTCAATTAAGAAGGATTTCACTTCCAACTTTGATTTGAAATCAAGTTTTGACATCGAAAATGAATCCCTTTTTTATTTTTGGTCTAAAATTCTTCCTAATTTGCTTAATTCATTTAATTAGGACGTTTCAAGTTAAGTAAATTGATTAGGAATGCTAAAAGAGGAAATTCAAATTTCTTGTGTTTTTCTATAACTGTTAGGTCTTGTAACAGTCTGACCTTCTTACACTAAACCGGTCATAACTTTCTCTAAAAAATTTCGATTGATGAATCATTAGTGGCTATAGAAACTAGACATCCGTGACTTTAATTTAATATATTATGGCTCATATAATTCAAACTATATACTTCATATGAGCTCCTGCAAGTCATGTCACATTCTACCAAAAAATTCTGCAATTTCCTTCTAGAACCTTTCCAAATTTGAGTTGACTTAATTTCCTAATGTTTAATGCTCATGATTGTCATTTAATTCTTCATTAATTCATCATAAATTCTCAATGATTTTTCCCAATTTGCTTCTGGATTTATTTGCTAATCTAAATCAATTCTTTACTTGCACACAAAAAAACTCGAATTAATTCATATTTGTTGATCTTGTATCATAGAGCATCACAAGTTTTTATATTTTATTTATTAAAAATATTTTAATATTTGATTTAGGCTAAATGACCTATTTACCCTTCAAAGCTTAACAGTTTATTAACGAAAAGCTGACGCTAGGGTGTTTTTTTGAAGATTTCGAAAAATGATGGGTAGTTTTTTTATCATGTCAACAAAAAAAGGAGTGTGTAAATCACCAATTACAAAACTACAAGATGGTTTTCACGATTTCGATAAACATTAAGGGATTTTATAATATCTCTAAAAGAAAAGAAAGAAATAATCATACAGCTCATATAAGAGAGATTTTCTTTTTCTTTTTTTTTTTACTTAAAATCTGATTATCTGAGATCCCATAAAGTTTGTAGTTGCATCAACATTGCACTTAAACATATATTTAATTTAATGAAAAAATTTTGTAAAATTTACTTTTCGACTAAACTAGATGTCGACGTTGATTTTTGGTCGATCGGAGATTATAAGCCCAATACCTGTAATTAATGAGAAACAAAGCAGAAAACAAAGAGGAGTGCAAGAGGAAGAACAGTTGGTGCAAAGAGATTTTTATGTGGTTTGACAATGGTGCCTACGTCCACGACTGTGTTCTCTGATGACTTTGACAGAGTCGCAGTATATTATTAATTCTATCTCTTTCCTTACAATTAGTTTCAACCTCTATTTATAGTGAGAGGATTGTACAATTTGAATACAAAACAAATTAGGAAATAAATATCCACATTAATTATCCTCCATAACTATCTCCTTTAAATTAGGAGAGATTTTCGAAACTGATCCCGAGATTTTGGGGATAAGATCTGCACAAAATCAGGGAGTTCGACTCCTTCTTGAATTGGTCTGTTTTAAACTTCTAGAAGACTACCTGGCCCAAGCTCAATGAGTTGACATATCAATCTCATTTCTAGAACTGAGCATAAGTCTTGAGATTTGAGAGCTGAGAGCTGAAAGCTTAATCCTGCTAGCTGAATACTTAACGAGCTGAGAGCTGGATCCTGCTAGTTGAATACTTAGCAACTTGAGAGCTGCGAGCTGCGAACTGAGAGCTGGATCTTGCTAGCTGAATATTTAGCTAGTTGAGAGCTGCGAGCTGAGAGTTGTATCCTACTAGCTGAATACTTAGCTAGCTGAGAGCTGCGAGCTGAGAGTTGGATCCTACTAACGGAATACTTAGCTAGCTGAGAGCTGCGATCTGCGAACTGAGAATTGGATCCTGCTAGCTGAATACTTAGCGAGCTGAGAGTTGCGATCTGCGAGCTGGAATGGCTTAACAATCTTGCGGGCTTGCTTTGAACTGGGTGATGGATCCTGGGCCTCTACAATTGAGTCTGTCATTGAATTGAATCTTTGGGCTTTTACCAGCCCATTTTTGTAGTCCCAAAAATAGGCATAACACTAGATAAATAGTATCTTTTGGATTCTTTGGTAGACACAACTTTGATATTCAAATTGTTGTGGAAAGCACGATGAGAAATCAAATTAACAAGCTCTTTGCAAAATTAAAACTTTGAGCTCTGTGGATTTAATTTGGAAAATTTTACGAGCCATCATCAAAAGCTTGAATTTTAATATTATTGATATAAATTTAGAAATTGTAAAGATTTTATAGAAATAAAATAAATTTTAGGACTAAATAAAATACTTATTATTATTAATATCATTATTATTTAAAATCTAACACCAATAGTAAAGGTCGATCGCAATCTGTCAAAATCAAATATTTCATGTACAGTACTTTTTTTTTTTTTAAAAAAAGAAATGTACAGTCAGAAATTTGGGTTCCATAACATTAGAAAATATCTATTACAATATTGCAAATAAATCACCTCACTCATACTATAGTTAATATAAATGGTGCATGGTGAGACTCGAAATTTTGTCACATGTGCGAAAGGTTTACATTCGATTAAGCTATGAGTGAATATGCTAATTATTATCATTATTAGTATTGAAAGTTGACATCGAACATGTTAGAGAACTGTTAAGACATATCGAGATTACATACTAGTTGTGTTGTCTAAGTATCTACTCTCATGAGTGGAGACGACTTTTCTTATAATAAAAGTAAAAACTACTCATACTAATTATAATATACGTTTGGTTATAATTGAACTCGTAACTTATTGTAGATAGGGGAAACAATCTACACAAACTATAACATACATTTGGTTGGAACTGAACATCTAACTTCTTGAAGATTGGAGTACACAACCTCTAGTCATAAGAGGTGGAGTGCATTACTATTATTATTATTATTACTCTTGTGAACTTCATAAACTAAGCAAAATTCTTATATTAATTTACATTACAACAAGTGTAATATGATTTAATGAGTTAATGTTGATTATCATTTATCTTTATCGACAACTCTATTTATATATATAAATATAAAAAAGGGGTGAAATACATGTCAACTTTATAACACCATATGTGATACGACCATTGGGTTCAAATTCAATAAATAGATTTATCATATTATTTAAAATATATGATACGGTATACACCGTAGATACAATTATATTTTCTACAAAAATAATACAAGACAGTTAAAACAGGTTAGACACATACCCTTAAATAAATATAAATATGTAAATAAATATCTCAACAGAAGCTTGCGTGTACATCTCAAAGAAATCATTGGTTTTTATAAATGTGTAATAGGTAGAAATCCAAATTAATGTATCTATATTCTGTAATGATCTTAGAAGGATTATTCTTACAATAAGAGGTTTTAAAAGATAATATTGATCATCACAGACATGACTTTCAATTTTTCCCATTTGTCTAATAATATGATAAAAGAGGTTGGACTGATATGAAAGAGAGAGTTCGGTCTTGTAAGTCCAAGGTCAAGCCGCTTATATATGCCCATTAACAAATGATAATCTAGCTTGTGTAATATGTTACTAATCCCAGCAAGCAATGTAACATTGAGAACTCACTGCCAAATTAAATAAATATATGAAAATTAATATAATAATTAAACAGTGTAATAGTATATTCTACTTTTTTATGTTAAAAATAATTAACACATTACAATATAATCCAACAAAATTATAATACAGCGCACAATGAAAATGCTAAGAATCTATATATAATTGAACTTGAAACAGTTGATTGCAGAAAAGATGAAGTTATATTGCGGGAGTCATGTTCTCTGTTAAAACAAGTTATTGCAGATAAGATGAAGTTATTTCAGTGTAATAGTATATTTCACATTATTTTTTTTTTTAAAAAAAAGTATATTTCACATTTTATGTTAAAAATAATTAACACATTACAATATAATCTAACAAAATTATAGTATAGTGCACAACGAAAATAATAAGAATATATATATATATATATATATATATAATTGAACTTGAAACAAGTCATTGTAGATAAGATGAAGCTATTGTTGGAGTCATGTTCTCTCTCAAAACTTAAATTTAATAATAATATGAGTTAAATACACAAAACCCCTCTAGGGTTAGCTTTAATACAAGCACATGGATGTTTTATGTTTTGTAACACCAAACCCCCCCCACTTAACGGCCAATCAGTGTTAAAACTAAAGGTTGACCAATCATTTCAGTGGAATGATTAAAATGCCCTCAAAATTATAATTTTTAATTTTTTAAAATAAATTTAAGAGCATTAAAATAAAAAAATAAAAATAAACAAAAAAAAATATTCATCTCTCTCTCTCTCTCTGTGTGTCTCGCGTTACTCTTCTTATTCTTCTCTTTTTCAAACCCAGATGATTTTTCTTTTTCTTCTTCTCTTCAAAAACCTAGATGATTCCAAGTTTTTTGGTGGTAGCATAGTGCTCGGAGTGGGAGTGAGCGAGGATGGTGTGGTTTTGAAAAAGGAGGGTTTTAGAGAGGAATTGATCATAATTGCCAAAGCCGATGATAGAGATTTTGAGGCGAATGAAGATGGGGTCGAAGTTGGAGTCGGAGAAATGGTGGATGGATCTAGGTTCGTCATTCTCTCTCTCCTCTTCTTTTCGTTCGTTTATGCTTCTTTTGTTCTTCTTCTTTGACATTTGGCTTCGAATTGATGTTGGTTTGATTTTATTGAAATCTTTGTTTGATGTTGGTACGATTTTCTTGAGGTTGATGATGATTTTCAGATGGGTTTCTAATGGGATTAAGTTGGTGCAATTGAGTTGAATATGAGGTTTTATATATATTTTTTTCAATAATTGAAGATGAATTTGAGGTTGATGGTTGGTTTTCAAATGGATTTTTAGATGGGTTTAGGCAAGGGTTTTGTGAGGATGGTGTTGTGTGATTGATTTTTTTTTTTTTTTATGTAGTTGAAGATGATTTATTTTTTTCAGTTGAAAATAAACAACTTGGGTTTGATTTTGCCATTTGATGGTTCTATCAAATATCCTTTTCAATCAAATGGTTCTGTCATTTCATGGTTCTGTTTTTTCATTTTAATTTTTATGATTTTCATTTTGATTTTTATGATTCTGGGGTGATGATTTTGGGTAGCTACCGATGGTCGGTTACTATTGGGTTGCATGATGAGAAGAACAAGAATATCTTCGTCTTGTTTGAAGATGAAGATGAAGATGATAAAGATTTTAATTTTTTTAAATAAGGTTTTAATTGCTTTTGCTTGTTTAATTTTTTTTTAATTTTAATTTTTCATATTAACAAAAAATTTTAAATAAAAAAAAATTATATCTACCGTCCATCTTTTGAGATGGATGGTTATAGATTTATTTTTTAAATTTATCTTTTTATTTAATTAATTTTTATTATTTTAAATTTTAAAAGAAAATTAACTTAAAAACTAAGGGTATTTTCATCTTAGTCCTTCAAACTATAGTTGACCGTTAAATTTTACACCCTTTGACTATTAAGTTAGGGGTAACTTGTTACAAAAACCAAACTTTGTTTACACCTATATTAAAGTTAACCCTAGAGAGGTTTTGTGTATTTAACTCTTATAATATTTCCCAAAAAAATTAAAAAAAAAAAAAATGTTGTTGCCTAAAATACTCAGTATAAATCCCAGCGTTTGAACCATAATGTGTTTAATAAAATCCATAAGAATGAATAACTCATTTGAGTCCTTCTCAAGCACATTATTTCTTATCAAGGCAGGGAAAAGCAGCCAAGCACCAATTACCATCACAAACGCCACCATCAATGGCCCTGAAAGCAACCAGTGTAACTACCACTGACTGTCTATCATCTGCTTAAGCAAGATCTCAACAACTAAACATACTCCTTGTTGAACAAAAAAGCATACTAAGTCCCACCTAGAAGGTACTCATGTTACGTAACAAAAAAGTAATTCATGCATAAGGCCTGAGATTGTAAATATGGGACTCGAAAATATGGTCCACGTTGTCCGATTATACGTGCACATACATGTTTTACACGATCAGATATGATAGGACGTAGTACATCTATCATCACAAGATTCCATCTACGACCCCAAAAATCTCGAAGTGAGGTGTCTAAGTAAGGTTAATTGAAACAAGAGTCAGGCTCAAAGCCAAGAAAACGAGCTAGGGTTGCAAAGACAACAAGAAAAGGTTCTAGTTCAAGGTACAAGTGGCAACAATAAAGGCTTAAGACCACATAGTCATGTAAGTTTTCTTTGTATTGATAAACTTGAAATACCACAACAAGAAGCAACACTTTTGGAACGAATGAAACTCTCTTAAGAAAAATTTCCAAGTAAGATTTATTATGTAATAAGTGGTAAGTCTTGTTGTTGGTTTTTTGAGGATTGTCAAGCTTTTGAGGTGGTTTTGGTGGAGATTAGGGAGGTGGGTGTGACTTGATATATTTTGATGGGAAGAGAAACTATCAAGATGAATTGGTCGAGTTTGGTTAGTGAAGATAAAAGGCCTTGATCAAATGCAAAAAGGAGAAGTCTGAAGTTGGGAAGCCAAACAAGGCAGGAGGCTGTAATCAAAGTGAGACAGAAAGAGGAGAGATTCAAAGGGAGGAAAATGAAGAGAGAGATCACAGGAAGGAGAGACACAAGTCTTGAGAGGCCTTTTGGGAACTTAATTTGATTATATCAAGTAACAATAACACAAAGCTATTGTGGCTTGAATCCATACATTGATAAAATTCTTGAGCTCCAAATCCATCTTCAATTTGCAAGTTCTTCAACTTTGTTAATTAATTAATTCTCTTCTAATTGCACCTCTTTACTTCATTATACATATAATGATATAAATGAAATTAATTTAAAGTGGGGGAATATAACAAATCCAAAGTGAGAGTTACATGTTCATTTTAATATTTGCATATGGATAGCAAGAATTAATGATGCCATTGCAAAGTTAGTTTTATAAGTGGTAAGGAGAATGTTTGAATTCTATATTCAAAAACATTACGATTAATTTTATCTTTTGTTTTTTTGACTGTATGTTAGGGTATTGTGTGCTTGTTGATTATGAGAAGTTGAGATAAAATGTATGGGATCGCAAATCTCGATTTGAACTTCTATATGAATAATAGAATATATATTATAACATCTTTAACCATATAAAAATGGTTTCATACATTATATTTATACATACTTGTAATATTTTTTCTTGAATAATGGGATATTTCGAATCAAATAGACATTAATTATCAATAACATTATTGATTGATATGTGTAAATAGATAAAGATAACATTATCAGATATAATAAAAAATACTAATTCAATCTAAAATCACTTCTAAATTGGAACATATGGTTCTATAAAGTAATCATGGTACAATTCCCTTTTCTTTTTTTTTTTTTTTTTTGAGGGGGGGGTGGGGAATTTAGCAAAATTACCCTTTTTGACACTTTATTTATGTTATGTCCATTTTCTCGGTTTAGATAAATAGGCTAATAAAAGCCCAACAGATATGAACAGGAACAAAAGCCCAGAAGGCCCTACCTCCAGCTCATTCCATCGAGCTCGTGAGCTTGGGAGCTCACGAGCTGCAGAAACAGGTCAAGCTTATCTTCAGCCCAATTCAGTATCTCTGTACCCCGAGCAGCCCACCAGATTGATAGCCCACTCCAGAAGACGCCTTATGCAGCAAGTCATCAAAACCACCAACTCCCCTGATTTCACGCCGGAACCACCTATACAATTGTTGGGGAGCATTCAATGCGGCGACTATGCATTTAATGAAGAGAAGACCTCTCCTGGTGCAATAAATGCAGACGTGTGCATGAAAGAAATAATCATTACCTTTGCAATAAATGCAGCATGGTTTATGTCAGGATTAGTTGAAAATAACCATCATTTGTAACGTAAACAACACTCTTTGTATCTCTTTTGCATCACTCCCCCTTTATAAATAGGGAAGATTTTTACTGTACCAGAGAGCTTGAGTACATTAGTATACCGTCACTCTGCCGGAATTACCTTAGAGTGGCCCATGGACGTAGACGCAATCATCGAACCACGTAAAAAATCTTGTGTTTTGCATTCATTCTTCCCCCTCCTTTCTGTATTAATTGTTTCATTACTATCTCATCAGTCACTACCAATATTCCTTCACCTTTATTACAATATATCAACCTTAAACATCCATTACTACACATTTATTACAATTATCACCATTCATTTACCACATTCGCAGTCTGGGCCCCTGAATCTCTGGATCGACTGTTTCCGGATGTCAACAATTTACAAAATTACCGTCTCAATGATAAAAATACAAAATTACCCTAAGTTACCCAAAATACCCCTAATAAATTAAAACTAACTCATTAATACAAATCATTAATTATTTACCTATACAATAAAATAAACAAAACACACCATCAAATAAATATCATTAACCCACATTAATTCATCATCTATCAAAATTTTTCTCTAACAACAATCACTTTTTTTGTTTATTTAACTTTAGTTTTGAGTGGAAAATAACATGAAGAAAAGTTGAAGAAATTTGGGTATTAATAAAGGCTAGTATTTATATTTGAGTATTAGAATTATGTGATTATGTTTGAAAAAAAAAAAAAGGAATTTAGCAAATTACCCCACATACCTATTTAAATTACGTAAGTACCCTTTGAAGCAATTAAATTGCAAAAGTGTCCCTAATTTATTAAAATGTCCTTATGCACATCAACCTCTTTCATTCACACCACGCCACACCACACCAACCAACCTGATTCTCCACTTTCAAACCACTTCAATACCAACCCAAGGTGCACTGAAACTCAACTAAGCTCCATCCAAGTCAAGCAACGTCCACCCATTGATGGAAGTGCCAACTTCGTAACCACCGATTGAAGTGAACCAACCCCCACCCGAACTCGACCAAGCTCAACAAACATCTACCAAACTCATAGCTTAACTACTGCTCAAGTTTAATCGTAACCACCCATCGAAGCTCAATCGCAACCATCCACACAAGCTTAAGCTGACCAAGCACGACCACCAACCGTTCAACGAAAGTTCTGACCTAACAACAAGCCAAATCTGACCCATTCGAAGGTATATTTTGCCAAAACTCACCTATTTTCATTTAGATTTTAAGTGTCTTAGGTTTTTTTGAATCATTTGTAGTGTGTTTTGATTGTTTATACAGGGTTTGGGTTTTGATTGTTTATTGTTTGGGATGAGTTTTGATTGTTTGTATTGGTTTTTAATTATTTCTATGGACATAAAGTATTTGTGGGCTTTGATTGTTTGTTTTTTGGGATGGGTTTTGATTGTTTGTTGGTTTTTTATTATTTGTGTGGACATAAAGTATAGGTGGGTTTTGATTGTTTGTTTTTTAGAATAGGTCTTGATTGTTTGTGTTGGTTTTTAATTATTTATGTAGATATAAAATATTGATGGGTTATGATTGTTTGTGTTGATTTTTTATTGTTTATGTAGACATAAAGTAATTGTGGGTTTTGATTGTATGTTTTTTGAGATGAGTTCTAATTGTTTGTTGGTTTTTGATTATTTGTGTGGACATAAAATATTGGTGGGTTTTGATTGTTTGTTTTTTGGAATAGGTTTTGATTGTTTGTGTTGATTTTTTATTGTTTGTGTGGACATAAAGTATTGATGGATTTTAATTATTTGTTTTTCGGGTGGGTTTTTATTGTTTGTGTTGGTTTTTGACTGTTTATGTAGACATAAAGTATTGATGGGTTATAATTGTTTGTGTTAGTTTTTGATTATTTGTGTGAACATAAAGTATTGGTAGGTTTTGATTGTTTGTTTTTTGAGGTGGGTTGTGATTGTTTGTGTTGATTTTTGATTGTTTGTGTGGACATAAAGTACTAGTGAGTTTTGATTGTTTGTTTTTTTAGATGAATTTTGATTGTTTGTGTGGATATAAAGTATTTGTGGGTTTTTATTGTTTGTTTTTTGAAGCGATTTTTAATAATTTGTGTTAGTTTTTGATTGTTGATATGGACAAATACTAATTGATGTATGTTGCTTGCTTAATATATGTGGCATTGTAATCACTAATACATTTTTCAAATCATTTGTTTTTTTATGGACAAAACATGGTATTTAGTTTGTTAAAACCATTTGTTAGTTCACTTGATTTTGTAAGTTTACTTGATTTTGTTTGTTTTAATGGTGAGATTGAGACCAATTTCAAATCCAGTCATATATCATGTTTGGTTTTGGTTCATTTATATTTCTAGTTTGGATATTTGGAAACAAATTTATATATTTTTGGTTTGGATTCTAATTCATAAGATAGATAGAAAAAAAGGAAAAAAAAATTATTACTCAGGTCAGCAGAGAACCCAAATTTAAGTTGCAATCTCACCCGAAGAGATCATCTTGATGGGATCAGAATGATAAAATCAGGTCAGAAGGCGACCCAATTTCGGGTCGATGACCTAAAAAGATCATGCTGAACCCATCAGATCAGAATGATAAAATCGGGTCATTTCAGGTTGCATTTTGACGCAAAAAGATCATTCTGAAACTATCAAATCAAAATGATAAAATCAGTGGACCCGAATTTATGTCTCCTTCTGACCCGAAGATATCATTTTAATCCTATCAAAGCAGAATAATAAAATCGAGTTAGAAAATGACCTGAATTCGAGTTGACCCAAAGTCGCCTTCTGACTTGAAAACATAATTAATTCGAGTCAGCTTCCGACCCAATATCGGATGGACTTGAAATTAGATCAATTTTTTACCCAAAGCTTAAGCTCTGGGTCTAACATGTCAGGTTATGACCTAAAAACTCAATTGTCGACTCGAATCAGGTCAACAAGTAAGTTTCAAGTCAATTGTTGACTATATGTTATCAAATTACTCTTTAAGTCATTTAATAGTAATGATTATGTGTTATCAAATTTTCAGGATTGAGAATGTCTATTGTATAATTGGTTTCTAATTGAGGTGGATAATGGAAGAGCGATCGTAAGGTTTATTGGTGTGAAGGTTAGAGAGCAAGGGCTCTTAGATTTTCACAGGATGCAACTTTTGAACAACTATTAGATAAGCATACCGCATCACAAGTATTGATAAAAACCATTATCAGGCTATATTAACTACTTTTGCTCAAACCATTTGTTTAAGCATGCCTATTAAGATCATTGATGATGATAATGTTGAATTATTGTTTGACCATGAGAATGTTGACCCTCTAATTTATATAAATGTAGAGGAGGTTGAGTGCGATTCAATAGATTTGAAGAATACTTGTTAATCGGAAACTTCTTGTAAACCAAACCATACATTTGAATTTGACTTCGATCCCAATTTGTAAACAAAGAATGTGAATGACATGAAAACGTCCAATACTAGTCCAACATATCAACCAAACTCAGGAGTCCATTTGGATGATATTAGAGAAAGATTTACATGACGTGGCAATGATAGTACTTGTTCCCCTCTTCATTGTGGATTTTAGGGTAGCTCGAGAATGGAGCATGTTAATTAGATTTTGATTAATCACCATATAACAGATTATGATGAACAAGAACAACATACCTATCCCACTAGTTATGGTGAAACAATATCGAGTGGAGTTTCGAATCGATATAACTAATAATTTGAGCATGTTCTCCATCACAATGTGCATTATATTCAATTAATTCCAATGAAGTTGCTCTTAGATACAATCCTATGCATATTCAAGTCAGCGAATTGTTTAACAATGGAGAAAAATTGCAATCAGAGCTAGGTAGATATGCCTTGGCAAACAGATTCCAAACAAGAGCCATAAAATCAGATACAACAAAATATCATATTCGATGCATCGTTGCAAATTGCAATTGGTGCTTACGTGCAGCTAAAGATGGAAATATATAAATTGGAATTGATTGTTTTTCTATCTTCATGAACTAGAATCCAAACCAAAAATATATAAATTGGTTTCCAAATACTGAAACTAAAAATATAAATGAACCAAAACCAAATATGATGTGTGATTGGATTTGAAATTGGTTTCAATCTCACCATTAAAACAAACAAAATCAAGTGAACTAACAAGTGGTTTTAACAAACTAAACACTATGTTATATCCACAAAAAAACAAATTGTTTGAAAAATGTATTAGTGATTATAATGCCACATATAAGCAAGCAACATACATCAATTGTCATTTGTCCACACAAACAGTCAAAAACTAACATAAACAATCAAAACCTACCCCAAAAAACAAACAATCAAAACCCACTAATAATTTATGTCCATACAAACAATTAAAAATCAACACAAACAATCATAACTCATCTCAAAAAACAAACAATCAAAACTCACTAATACTTTATGTTTATACAAACAATCATAACCCATCCTTAAAAACAAACAATCATAACCCACCAATACTTTATATCCGCACAAATAATCAAAATCCATCCTAAAAAACAAACAATCAAAAGTCACCAATAATTTATGTCCATACAAATAATCAAAAATCAACACAAGCAATCAAAACCTATCCCAAAAAACAAACAATCAAAACTCACCGATACTTTATGTCCACACAAACAATCATAACCCACCTCAAAAAACAAACAATCAAAACCCACTAATACTTTATGTCTACACAAACAATCAAAAACTAACACAAACAATTATAACCCATCAATACTTTAGGTCCATACAAACAATTAAAAACCAACACAAACAATCAAACCCACCTAAAAAACAAACAATCAAAGGATTTTATGTCCACACAAACAATCAAAAATCAACACACAAACAATCAAAATTCATCTTAAAAAACAAATAATTAAAACCCACCAATACTATATGTTCGTATAAACAATAAAAAACCAACACAAACAGTTAAAACCTATCCCAAAAAGCAAACAATGAAAACCCAAAAAACCCCACACAAACAATCAAAACACACCACATATTATTCAAGAAAAACCCAAAACACATAAAATCCAAATGAAAAATAAGTGAGTTTGGGCGAAATATACCTTCGAATGGGTCGGATTTGGCTTGTTGTTAGGTTGGAACTTTCATCAAACAATTGGTAGATATGCTTGGTCAGCTTGAGCTTGTATGGGTGGTTGTGGTTAAGCTTAAGCGATGGTTAAGCTTCAAGTTTGGTGAAGGTTGGTTGAGCTTAGTTGAGTTCAAGTGGAGGTTGGTTCACTTCGATTGGCGGTTGGAAAGTCAGTAGTCAGGAAGTTGGCACTTCCATTGACATGTGGAGATTGCTTACATGGGTGGAGCTTAGTTGAGTGTCAATACACCTTAGGTTGGCGTTGGAGTGGTCTAAAGGCGGAGAATCCGGTTGGTTGGTTTGGTGTGGTGTGAATGAAAGGGGTTGATGTGCTTAAGGGCATCTTAGTAAATTAGGGAAACTTTTGCAATTTAATTGCTTCAAAGGGTACTTATGTAACTTTAATGCGTATTTGGGGTAATTTTGCTAGATACAATTTTTTTTTAATATATATAAATTATGATTAAAGAACTAGAAAAATAATCTAAGATTAAATACTAAGATTTTGTCACGGCCTAAAAATCTTATCAAATTATTAGCTGATATCAAATTCTATTGTAAGAAAAGAAACATTTTCAAATATGTTAATAAATGTTGATTTGTTTACTTTTATTGATGGACTTAGATTTTTTTTTTTCTTTTTTTGAGGAAGATGGGCTTAAAGATTTAAAAATATAAGTTAATATACTTTTTTTTAAGTGAAATATATGATTAATATATTGTCGATTAGAACAAATGTGATAAGAGTGTAGGATCCCCAATAAAATGTTTTATTTGTATTATTAAGAATATGATGTAAGGTATACAATATAATTCCATGAATATAATATGACAAAATAAGAGCAACATTCCAATGGGGATACTTCATTTAGTCTTTCATATTTCAGAAAATATCATATTTTCAAAATTCTTTTAGAAATAATTTTTTTCATCCTTAATATTTCCAAAACTTTTCAAAAAAATCCAAACCGTCAATCAATTAATAGTCAATATAAATATCATATGTAAAAAATATATATTTTTACCCTTAATGATTATTAATGACATGTAAATTATCGAATTACACTTCCAAAATAATAAATTTAAAAATTAAATTATCTAAAATATCACTGAATTTAAATAGTCGAATTACAATTTAAATGCTTAAAGTTAATGTTGACCATCGTTGACTGACAGTTTGAACTTTTTTGAAGAGTTTTGAAAAAATTAAGAATGAAAAAAATTATTTTCAAAAGATTTTAAAAATTTTGATATTTTTTAAAACCTCAAGGATTAAATGAATTCCCCTCTATTACAATTATACATTCATTCAAAAGAATTAAATTCCAATTACGCACACGGTCTCTAAATCACACGTGGGCCCAGTTCGAAGCCCAAGCAAGCTAAAATTCTAACTCGGGTGATGAAACATTATCAAGGACCCGACCGGAGCCCAGTCAAGCTCACACGTTCAAAATCACAAAATCCCCAAATCAAAAACCCTAATTTTTAATTTTGAAAGTCCTTAAACCCTAAACCCTCTGCCACCATGAAACCTCTCAAAGCCGATAATGACAACGAAGTCGAATTCAAACCCAATGCCGACATCTGTCAGCAACTCATGGACCGGTACGCCGCCTCCTCGGCGACCCAGCACCGCCACCTCGTGGCCACGGCCGCCGCCATGCGCTCCATCCTCACCGCCGAGTCCTTGCCTCTGACGCCTTCCGCCTATTTCGCCGCCGCTATCTCTTCATTAGAATCAGCAACATTAGACTCCACGGAGACATCGGCGCTGCTGACGTTTCTGTCACTGGCGGTGGCGGTGATACCTCACAGGGAGGAGATCTCGGAATCAAAGGCTAGCAAGGCAGCGGGGTTGCTGGTGAGCCTTCTTGAGTCCCAAGAAGACCCACCAATGGCGAGTGTGAGGTCTGTTGTCAAGTGTTTGGGGGTTTTATTGGTTGGTTTTTGTGATTTAAGTGACTGGAATTCGATTGAATTGGGCTTCCGAACCTTGCTTAAATTCTCAATTGATAAGCGTCCCAAGGTAGTAAATTGTCTATTATAAGTATATATATATGCGATCATTTATATGTTTAGTGATCATAGGTTTGAGATAGATGCAATGTATAAGTTGGTGGTGGTGGTGACTTATTATGAAATTGTTCGTTTTCTTGTTGTAGGTGCGGAGATGTGGTCAAGAATGTTTAGAGAATGTGTTTAAGTCTTTTCGGAGTTTGAGTGTGGTCAAGGCAGCCAGCAAATTGGTAAAGTCCTTATTCAAGGAGTACTTACCTTTGGCTACAATATTAAGTACTTCGAGGACTGTAGATGGACCGAAGGATGAAAAATTGATGAAGCCTGAACATCTAGAGGTTCTCCATGTGTTAAATGTTGTGAAACTTACTATTCCTTATCTCCCTGCCAAAGTCAGTTCGGAAATTATATTAGAACTATATAAACTTATGAGTTCTGAGTTCTCTCCAATTACAAGACATGTTCTTAATAATATTGAAGCGTTTTATGGAAGTTTGAAGGATGAAGCTGTTATTCCGGGGACGGAGAGTATTGTAGTTTCACTTGCTTCGTATGTATTGCTGAGAGAGAAGAACCCAATGGACACTATCATGTCTGCAGTGAACTTGTTGAAAAGTGCTATGGACAAACTTCACAATGGAGAATTAAGATCGACATGGATTAAGAATCTTCCTGTTGTTTGTGGCTCTCTTGTGGGTATGCTTCTTTGTGTTATTTATTGAAGCAATGAAGCTGTTCTGTATTGATGATTTATTTTCATTATCAGTATCTGTCTTTTCAGATGCGAAGATAATATGCTGTGCTTGGTATCTTAATTGTTTTAAATCTTGCTGTTGGGCATGATACTTACCTGCTGTTATCATGTTTTTGATGTATGTACCCTGTCTACTTGTTATGCCTTCTTCTAGAGTTTGTCATTCTGTGTTTCATTCAATCGTTTCATGTTAGTTTAATCTGGATTGTTAAGTCAAACTGCATGAATCTCATTGATGATGAGGCTGTTCTGCAAGAATGTTTGTATTATCACTTCCTCTGTTTCTTTGGATTTTCTTTGAAGTTTCTTTACTGGATAATGTGGAGCTAAAAAATATTATACATTAAGAGGGGTGACTTGAATATATTTGAAAGGTGAACTTTAAAATGATATTAAACTTCCATCACCATTTAAACTTAACTAAATATGTACTTATCCTCTGCAATATCATGAAAAGAAACTAATAAAAGACTTTTAAATGATCAGCTCATGATTTAGTTAGAAGGCATTTAATGTAAATGGGTATGCTTGTTCCCTTATCTTTTAAAAGCAGCTATTTACTTGCAACTTGAGTCTGTATTCTTCAAATTATATTATTCACTTATTCTTTATTTTCCATGAAACCCCTCTTTCCTTGTTTCCTTAAGTAAGTGTGTTCTCCATCTTTATGTGGTACAGTCATGTTGTCAAAGCTGGTCTTGCTGTGCATTTATTTGAGATGTATGCTGATCTCCCATCTTCTAGGTCTGCTGATAAAATATGCTAAACTACTAATTCAGGTCTTTTGACTTATGAGGATAGCACTGCATCAGAGGCTACAGTTATTCTGAAGCAGTTGATCAGCCAAATTGCAGATCTAAAACCTTTGTTAATTGATGAAAGTGTGTCAATAAAAGATGGTAATCGAGAAAGCGAGGAAGTTACTGCTATTAAATCCACATGTGCTATTTTTGAGAGTGTCCTTGACTCTAATAGCGGAATTCCAAATGAGCATATTTTGGCAGTCATATCTCTTTTGTTTCTCAAGCTTGGTAAGTGGACTTCAATGATCTGCTGCATGTTGTGTCATTTGATTTTTTTCTTCTGTTGTTTTGTTGAATTCCATTTACATTTATTTTGTTGCATTGGATGTTTGTTGATATCTTCCTGCTTGGAGCAGTGAAACAGCTAGTGAGGTTCTAACTGAAGCATGTCTATTGCTGGCTGAAAACTACTTTTATTCTTGAATTGTGTATTAATTTTCTGTTTTGGTTGACTAAGTTTACTCTTTTCTCTTTGGTTCTTGAAAATCAATTATTGGATTAATTTTGTGGAATTTTTTTTTTTTTTTTTTTTTTTTTTGTGGTTCTTTTTAGTTTTTTCTTTTATTTGTTGGTGCACTAGAGTTAACATTGTCTTTGTTCCAGTGCAAGAATTATATTCATTAAGTTGCAAGCTCATGTTTTTCGCTTAATGAGCTTTGACTGGGTTTGAATCAAAAGTTTGATTAGTTAGTTATTGTTGATTAATCAAGTTATCTTCATTTAACGTGGGTCAGTTCATGAGAGGGCACTTTTGGACTTTGGGGTTATTGGTTTTCAAGCAATAACTTTACTGCAAATCTCATGCCAAAACAGTTGGCTGTTATATGATAATTTCTGTTGGCTTGACATCAAAGCATGGGGAATGGATCTTATTCATTTTACAACTGGTTTTTGTTTGCAACTGCACTTAATTTTCCAGTATATCTAGGCCTTCTTCTCACTATTATATTCTTCTCTGTTGCAGGAGAGATATCTTATGTTTTCATGAAGAGAATTCTACTTAAACTTGCTGACTTGATGACCCTTGCTGGTGACAGGTCAGAGACAAACCATGTGAGTGTTGATGGGAGTTTATTTTAACTATGTAGCATCTCAAAATAATACTTACTAAGTGATTGGAATTATAATCTTATAGGGGTGGTGGATTTAACATAACCTCCAGACAGTTAACTGATCGTCTTCAGATTTTACAAGCTTCATTTGTTGCAAATTAAGCTATCCATTACCATGGCTTGAGGGACTGACATGATTTTCCTTGAACGATATCTGCTGAAAATTGATTGATGTTATGTTTATCATGATTTGCAGCTTCAGCATTGTATTGGATCTGCAGTGATTGCCATGGGACCAGAGAGGATACTTACTCTTTTACCTATCTCCTTTCACGCTGATGATTTCACCTGTTCAAACACATGGTTGATTCCTATATTAAAAAGTTTTGTTGTGGAAGCATCACTAGGGTATTATATGGAGCATATTGTGCCTCTTGCTAAATCATTTCAGCATGCTAGTCGTAAAGGTATTTCCTGAAAGCATATGAAGAGAATCTTCTACTAATGAGCATGATTGTTAGAAATCAAACTAGGAAATTTCAAGTGCTGAGAAAATGAAAATTCATATCTTCTACTTAATTGGGATGCGTGGTCTTGCCAAAGGCATTGCCTTGATAATTGACTATGGTAGGAATGTTGAATGCCTTAAAAGTTGCGGGTCTGCAACTCAATCATGTTTATTAACAATATGGTGTAGGTTGATTTGATTAGATAATGTTTTGAGAAAAAAAGAAAAATTTACTTAAACATCATCATTCTTGATTTCAAGTTCTAAAGTTCTTGGGCAAATGATGCTGTAAACATTAACAATTTTAATCCTCAACATGTAAATCTAAATTATCTTGGTGGATAAGAAGTAAGATCAAAACTGTAGCTAATCACAATTGAAGTTTCACCTTTAACTGTATTATAACCTAGATTTAAAAACCTGCTCATTTTAGAGGCCACATTGGGTTATAAACCTCTGGTCAGTTCAAATAGGCTTCAGAACATTTGTTCATTTGCATATGTATTTCTCTCTATGAACCAAATGCCTATTGGCTAGTATTAGTGTCTGGATATATTTGGCTTCTGCAACTACATTGGCATATGCGGTCTACAATAAAATTATCAAATCTTG
Organism: Litchi chinensis; assembly: GCA_019925255.1. Classification (NCBI taxonomy): domain Eukaryota; kingdom Viridiplantae; phylum Streptophyta; class Magnoliopsida; order Sapindales; family Sapindaceae; genus Litchi; species Litchi chinensis. The sequence goes on along the minus strand of CM034467.1, from coordinate 18,174,513 downwards.
AAGTTGTGTTCTTCCGTATACTTTCATTTTCAAATTTATTTTTTGGCATTATTACCATGTTCGTCTATTGTGCTTATAAAACTTTGACAGACTGAAGAGCAAAACCTGTCTTTCCTCCTAGTCATTTGTAATTTAAGTATTTTATGCATTTTTTTCTCGGTGGTTTCAATTTAACTTTTAATTTATCTAGGCATGTTAGGAGTTTCTGGGATTTATTCATTTATTTATTTCTTTCGTTTTTCCACCATTTTTGTAGTGAAGAAATCAGAGATCGGTAAAGATCTCCTGGCTCATGCTCATGGACTTTGGGGACTGCTACCTGCATTTTGTCACTATCCTACTGACACTCACCAAAATTTTGAACCTTTGGCTAAACTTTTAAGTACTCTTCTTAAGAAGGACTCATTTATGCATGGAAACATTGCCATTTCCTTACAGGTAATTTTTCTTTGGTATCATTTATATATCATGAACTATGTCGTTTATTTATTTCTTTCTTCTCTTAATTTTGTTTTTCGGTTTGCGGGTTGAGGGCTGGGGTTATTTGTTGGTTGCCTTTATAATCATTTTCTTCTTTAGTTTTACATTTTTTCATTTTGCATTATGTATTCTTATTTTCCTTGTATATTCTAATCTATTCTTTTTATAGGTTCTTGTGAATCAAAACAGAAGTGTTCTTATCTCAAAAAAGAATGTGGATGCATCAAACATGGATGAAGTAAAAAGTTCTATATCAGAGAAAGCAAATGCACCATCATATTCAAAGAAAATTGCAACAAAAAATATCAGGGCTTTAGCATCATGTTCTACTGTCTTGCTCCAGGCTCTAACAGACTTATTTATTGACTCACCACGTGAGAAGTGCGCATATTTAAAGGTTTTCCCCTATGTACTTTTACTTAACCTCCTTAACTCTTTTAAGTGCATAGTTTGTGACTTAACACAAAATGTTTTTGATAGTTTAAACCTCAAGGGTTAAAGTAGGTTCAAAGAACACCTTTAGGAATTCTTAAATGTGCTTTGCATTGTCTATTAGAGAATTTAATCTTTTTCGATATGTAGTTTGATTGAGTAAATGTTCGTTAGTTTTATTGATATATATATATATATATTTTAGTTGGCAGTTTTAGACATCAGTCTAAGATAATCACTTATTTCTTTCTCATGTAGGATGCCATTGGTTCCTTGGCTTCTATAACTGATCCTTCGATTACCAAAAATCTTTTTACATCATTGCTGAAGAGGTTTCAGTTAGTAAATGATGCAGATGAATTTGAGAAGCTGGAGATTGATATCGATGATTCAATCAATAAACAACCAGATAATCAGAGCACTTTGGAGAAAGAATTGCAAAGGTAAACAAAAAATTTATGTTTTGCTCTATTTTTCATTTGTTAAGATGACAAAAGAACAGTAATCAATGGATTTGTTAAGTTTTTTTTTTTTTTTTTTTAAAAATATATTTGTTCTTTAATTGTATGATTTTTTCTTTTGATTAATCAAGTGATGTTTATTCCTTGAATTTATTTAATGGCTCTTCTTTAAAATATTATATTCACTGACAGATGATGGTATCTTTGATTGCTGTCTATATCCTTATTGTTCTTACTCCCTGTCAAATTGCTTCAAATTTAATGACTAAAATCTGTGTCAAAGAGTCTTTATTCAAAAGCAGTTGAAACTTTATTATTGTTATTATTATTTTAACAATGTCGTATATATATCTTGGTGCTTCATCAAACGTGTACATTAGTGCCTTTTTTTACAGCGGTCTTATATATTCTGGTTGTCCAGTATAAAGTATAATATATATTTATTTGAACTGAAAAGTTCTGTAAACAGTTTATACATAAACTGCATCAATATATTTTTTTTAAATAAATCTTATGATGGTTTGTTTTGGTGACCATCACCCTGCACTGTATGTTCCATGTGAGTATCACCATTTAATAATAGCCAGAGAATGGAAAACATGAATGAGACTATTAATAAAAGTTTCGACAAGATAAGCTGCACCTTTGTATCTTGTAGTTTTAGTCCTTTCCTGCTTAAATCGAGAATCATCAGGCCCTGGCACTAAATTTTTTCAACTCTGAATAAACTTGAGAAGTTGATGCATTAGAAGCAGTTTGTGAACATTGTTTGTCGACTTGGAGATTTTGAAACTGCTAACATTATTAAAGATGGACAATAATGGGATTTTCTTCCTTTTCTTAGTCATAGCAAAATAGATTACCGATGTTACTATCATGACAAAGTCCTATGCATATTTTCTATTTTATTAACAGGTCTGTGATAATTGACCTAGCATCATCTCTTGTTGAGGGAGCCAATGAAGATCTTGTTGATTTAATCTATAAGTTCATTAGGAACATTTTGCAGGTATATCGTTGAATCTAAATTTGCCTTGTACAAAAGCCATTTCTTTAATTGTGATGAAAAAGCAATAAGCAACAAAGTCTAAAAATCATTGTTGATTCTTCTGTTTTCAGGCGAGTGATGAGATTGGTCATCGTGAAGCATACCATGCATTGAGTAAAATATTAAAGGTCTGTATTGATTTCTTGATACTCTTGGTTTGTAATCCCTGAACTTGTCAACTTTTGGAGGTAATTTCTGTCTTTTTGATTTAATTGTCTGGTGTAGGAACATGATTGGTTTTGCACTTCCAAATTTGAGGAGGTGATTGAGTTATTGTTTATTCTGAAAGCCCCTACTGGCATTGAAATACTGAGAAGTCGTTTTGCATGTTTCCACATTCTAATGGTTCACGCCTTGAAGGTAAACTTTTCTACTGAAAAAAATTATAAGTTTATCCTGTTTTGAGAGATATACTATTTGTTGTCACGTCCCCAACCTGAAAGCCAAAGGAATCCTAAATAAATGAACATCAGTCTCATAATACATGAATTACTGATTATTGTATTTTCAGATCATATTGCCCTTAATTGATATTAAAGTGAAGTTTACTTGGAACACAACTGATAACCTAAATAATTGTTTCAACTTCTTTATGCAGTTAAGCTTGGAGGAAGAGAATACAAAGGCTTTTCTTGTTCTCAATGAGATTATACTCACATTAAAAGACGTAAGAGTGGCTTAAAGAATTTATTAGGATTATTTATGTTCATATGTTGATGTGTATCTGATGCTATGAGGGATGTTATATGTATCGAGATGTAAGTTTTGTATGGGGCAATTAACAACCTTTTTCCTGTTGGTACACCATGCTGAGGCTTACGTTGGGTGTTTTGGGTGTCAAATTGCCAACTTTTAGGAGGTTGTCAAAGCTTTTAGTAATACATCATTGGTCATCTTCCTGGATAGCTAAAGTGTGAATTGTCGTTTCTTTTGATTACAGAATAGTGGTGCTAGGTGCAAAAATTTGTAGTTATGTGGAGTATTTGTTTGTAAATTGTAAGAAAATAGTAGAACTGCAGAAATGGATTTATGCTTTTTAAATCTTTCCCATAGAACCTGAACCAACAAGGTCATTGCTGGAGGGACAGACATTTGATTTTTTTTTTTTTTTTTTTTTTTTGAAATAGTGGACATCACTGTGATTTTAACTGTGCAAATTTAATGTATAAAAAAGGTCTGATTAATGAAATTTGCCCAAAAAAATATAAAACTAATAAGGAAAAAGAAGAAAGAAAGAAGAGTATATTAAGAACTGGGATTACCATAATTGAGTATGGGTAAAAGTGGAGCAGCAGGCTACAGTGAAAGTACTTGCATGAACCTCATGAGTTAGTTTTTCTTCTAGTTTGGATGTCCTATCATGTTGGTGTAAGGTACTAAAGTCACATCATGTCATTGTCGGTGACCTCTGCTCCTTTGCTGTGCTGGCATCTAAGTAGGACCAAGCATGCATGCTTTGGCTAGAGTAATACTGGCATGACTTACTTCTTGCCTTCTTGGAATTCCTTGCGTAGCAGTCTCCCTTTTCTCTAGAAAAGAGAAACTAAAATAATAAAGATGTATAAATGTAGTCATATTAATTTTTATCCCTTTTTTTTTTTTTTGTTGTTGTTTGAAGAATGATTTATTATTTAGCCTTTTGATGATTTGTTATGATTGCTACAGTGCATTGTCATGGCCTATGAATTATTAAATCTGTTAGCCACTTAATATTAGATATTTGACATTAGACATTAATATTGAGTCAATGGCAATGAGTAATTGATTTGCTGGAAAATGCCTTTGCTTATTTAATTTGTAGGCAAAAGAAGAACACAGAAAAGCGGCTTATGATATACTCCTTTCAATGTGTTCAAGCTTAGTGGACTCTTCATGTGTTGGTCCCGATGCACCTTATCAAAAACTTATTAGCATGGTAAGTATCCTCTTAAATGATTTATTTGATTTTGCAGGGTTCATATATTTAAGCTTTTGCTTCTGGTTTACTTTCATATTTTTTTCCTTTTTTAATAAAGTCTCTGTATATATATATATATATATATATATTTAAGCTTTTCCTTTTCCTTTAGCTAGCTGTACTTCTAAACCTAAATCATTGCTAATATCATGTTGATTTGTTGATTTCTTCTTTCTTACTACAACTTTTGAGATGGTTTTTTGTAATGATGATGACCATTTTTGTTTTCAACTTTGCAGCCCATACTGTATCTTCCGTAATTGATTACAGTGATTACTGCTGCTTCATTGTTAATTACTAATGTTTCATGCATTTTTCAGATCTTGGGTTATCTTTCTGGTTCATCTCCTCAGATAAAGAGTGGAGCTGTGTCTGCATTATCTGTGCTGGTACATAAGGATCCAGACATCTGTCTTTCAATGCCTGGTCTTGTTTCCTCAGTTATATCTTTGCTACAGAGTAAATCTGTAGAAGTTATAAAGGCGAGTTTTCCCTAATCTTAGTTCTTGCTAATTTTGGGTGTGTTTCTTTCAATGCCAGTGAGTTGATTGTTACTTATTGAACAGGCTGTTTTGGGCTTTGTGAAAGTGATGGTGTCTTGCTTACAAGCTAAAGACATGCAGGATCTTCTTGCTGATGTCATTATTGAAGTCCTTCCGTGGTCATCTGTCTCTAGAAACCATTTCAGATCTAAGGTACGTTAAATTTTGGCATTAGTCTTGTGAGTATGTATATTATTTGTGTGTTGAAAGATCTTTTAAGCATAAGCATTTCCATTTACAGGTCACAGTCATTCTAGAGATTATGATGCGGAAGTGTGGTTTTGCTGCAGTTGAACTGGTTACTCCAGAAAAGTATAGGAGATTTATAAAGACTGTTCTGGAGGTACTTTCATCTCCTAGTTTGTAAAGCAACTTGTATTATCACTTGGTTTTATAGAATTTACTTCAAACATAGACTCAACGCTTAAAAACAAGGCTGACTAATTTATGTGGATATACCTATTTTTTTGCATATGCATCTGCCACTCCATAGCATTATTAGACTATACAATCCACAGCTGCTTTGTTCGCTTCCTGGTAGATGTGATTTATATTTTGGTTTACTTATCAAACTCCTCTCATACCTCCTACTGTTTGCTTAATACATAGCTAAAATTCTTGATGGGGATTACGTCTTGTCCTCTCTTTACTTTCATTTTTTAGCTCTTTGGACCCTTTTGTGTCAGTCCTAGGGCAGCATAAAATATCAGTTGACATTGCATACATGAAATGAACTTTTTCATCGAAAGAGTTCTTAAATTTTTTGTAAATTTATTTCCTGTAGCTGTGATTCATCCTCTTGACTGGAACATATTAAAGAATTCCTGTAATCAATATATTTGGTTGATTTGTACCTTTCAAATTCCTTTAAGTGTGTCCAGTGAAGAATTAGATTCTCATACATGGTGTAAATGCATGTTATTATGTATATCAAATTGCAGAACCGTCAAAACAGAACAGGCCCGAAGGAAGTTAACACTGGTGTAGAAACAGTGACTAAAGATTCACCTACCAAGGGGTATGATCTCTTTATGCAACCCATGAATTTTGCTTCTGAATCTATTTGTTTTTGGTCATGCCAGTTAATTACCATTGAACTTGCAATGTTTAGGCCACATAAGAAACGCAATGAAATGCGCACTCTTGCAAAGGAAAATGGTTTAACAGAACACAGAAAGAGGAAGAGAGAGGGGAAACACAATTTTAGATCAAGCGATCCTGATATGTCTACTCATGCTGGTGGATTGAAATCGCAGAAAAGAGGTAAGCATTTTAACCATGAAAAGTCCACAGAGGGTCCGTCCAAAGGAAGTGGAAGAAAGAACTACAGGATTCCCAATAAAGGGCCCCCTAGTGGTGGAAAGAGAGGGATGGAGCAGAAGAAAATGGGCAGAAGAGGCGAAACTGGAGTTCGTAGACCTGCTTCTGCCTCCAAATTTAGCAAACACAAAAAATTTGGGAGCAAATGACAGAAATTTTAAATGATTAACTGGGAGGCTCATGAATTCAGCATAGCAGTCATCTGAAGCTGAGAATGACAAAACTTTGGGATCTGGCAGTCACTTCAGCTATAAGAGTGGAAATGTTTAGCCCAAATGAAAGCAAGGTATTTAAGTTTTCGCCAATGATTTGTTCTTTGAATATACAGAGAATAATGGAAAAATGTGGCCTGTGGTCTCAGATACGGTAAAGTTAATGAGGGTTTTTGGAATTCTGCCGTATGGGGCACTGGAAGGTGTTCAAGTTTCTATTAGCTTAATACTCATAATCTTTGGCCATGTATGGCTGTAGTATTTAAAAATGTAAATGTATGTTTTATATATTTTTTTTCTTTTTCGGGTTATACTGACAAAGATCATGTCGTAGAGCCCAAATTTTGATATAATACATGTTGTACTAAAATTTTCTGGTAAAAAGCAGATCGATTCTAATTCTTTGATGATAGTATTTAAGCTTCTCATTACTTCTGTTGTCTGTCACCGGACATGCATTTAAATTGACTCGTGAATATTTGTTCCTGATGGATCATGGTGGATTGATGGTTCGCTTGAGCAAGGTTAAATTATGATGCGGTTATTGATGTCACTTCTGTGTATTTTTATATTTTCTTTTCTGTTTATAGCAGTTAGTGATCTTCATCGGTTTAAGTTCATTGAATTTTATAAGAGTACTATTTGTTTCGACTTTAGATATTGATGTGGATTAAAATCCAGTTGAGAGAAATTAATCTGAATTCATGTTGTGTAATGTAATGTAGCTGAATTTGAATTCTAGCACGACATGGAGCAGTTGTTTTTCTTTTATGTTCAACGTATTGGTTGATTGCAAATTGAATCACATTTTTTTTTTTTTTTTTGTCTTTTTTGTTGTTGTTGTTGTTGTTGTTGTTGTTGTGGGACTAGAAATCTCTTAGTGTCTTAGGAGTGGATCTTTATGTACACGTAGTGTATTACAATAAGAAATCCTAATATCGTCTTGGTCATTAGTGTTAATAAATTTCCAGTTATCTTTTAATTTATATAAAAAAAAAAAAATTTTAATTATTTTTATATATTAAAATATTGAACTACACATAAGCAGTCCAATTTCAAAATATTGTTAGATGGATTTCAAAATATTGTTAGACGAGGCAAACTTTATGGTTTAATTACTAATTAGCTACCCGTTGTTAATATTAACACCTTTAGAGGTATTTTTGCCTTTCCTTCATTTTTTATTATATATATTTTATTTGAAAGTATTCAAAACAAAATAGATTGTCATCATCCATCTTAAGATGGACAATGGAGATTTTTCATTAAAAATTATATAATTTTGTTTCAAAAAACTGAAAAGATTAATGAAATCATCATTGTTTGTTATACTGATGAATGATGGTGTGATTTTTTGTAAGAGGAGGATAGAGCTTTGAAAAGAACTAAAAATAATTGATGGACATTGGAGATCCTTGGGATCTGCTTCATCTCCATCTTCGAATGAAGGTGGAGACCAACTAGGTTTGCATCTTAGTGCGACGATGGAGACTAGTTTGAAGATGGATCTCCATTTTGCAATGTAAACTTGGGTCATAGGTTTGTATAGTGGAGACAATTCTTGATTAGGATCTCCTTTGTCAACAATTGATATCCCAGTTGAGGATCTCCAGCAATAGAGCTAGGAGGTAGACATCCCACCTTCAATTTTTCAATTTTTTTATTGATATTTTAATAATATTATTATTTAATTATTTTTAAGTAATTCAATGATGAATATATCAGTAATTAAAAATTTTATTAAAAAGAGGATGCAGCGAGAACTTGTTTGGGTGGCACTAGAATCACTCTATTTGTAATTCTCATAAAATTAAAACTCAAAGCAATGCAAATAAAAATAAATATAAAATTATGACACGATAATCAACAAATAAGTTTAAATCATGCATCAATATATCGGAGTTAAAAGTTTAGATAATACAGATCTCCTAAAATTAATAATAAATATTTAAATAATGAATTTAAATTAATGAAATTAAAATCTAGGTGTCTTAAAATTGATATAAAATATATATAACTAATATGTAAAATTAAATTTTTAAACAGGCTCTCTTCTCTCTCTGCTACTACTCCCCTCTACATATATGAGGTTGAATACCCTCCACATTTATGTCATTGGAGATTTAATTACTTTTAGGTTATATTTAGTACGTGGGATTTGAGATAAATTTAAATTTATTTTTTCTCATTCTCCCACATGTTACATTTGGAGTCGGTGATGGAAATAGATTTTTCATTTCCAAGGCCACCTTCATTCCCATTCAACTTGGAAAATGGAATTCCAAGCTTGTGGCTTACACATGATTTTCTAAAATCCCATGTTCATGGGATTCCTTTTTTTTTTTTTTTTTTTTTGTAATTTCATCATCTTTCTCTCTCCACAAAGTCACAAACTCTTTCTCTCCCTCATCTCTACCATACTGACCCACTACCACCACAAATCGCTTTTCATCTCTATCATCTCCTCCTCCATCTAGATAAACCAGTTCTACCTCTTCTTCCTCTTTTTTTTTTTTTTCTTTTGAGTTAGGATTTGGTTTTAGATTCGACAAACCCAAAACCACTTCAAACCTAGAACTAGATGGTTCTGGGTTCAATGACCCAGAACCCGAACCCAATTCTAGAGTCATCGAACCCAAAACCTAATAGTTCTAGGTTTGACTATGAACCCAGTACTATCTGGTTTTAGGTTCGAACAAAACCTCTATTCTGAGTTTTTTTTTTTTTAAATGTTACGATGTTATAATGTTATTAATGATGTTATTATTATGAGATATGATGGTATTGATGAATTGGATTAATGATATTAACGAATCGTAAAATTTGATATTGATGAATTGTGAAGATGATGTTTGGTTTTTTTTTTTTTCAAATTTTTTATAAAATTAATTTATATAATAAAAAATTTAAATTAATTTCATTCAAATCTAATCCGAACCTATACTAAATATAATATGGTATAATTTTTAATTCAATCCTAACTTCTACCAAACAAGGTACGGTGATTTTTATTCAAATCCAATCCAATCTAATCTATTTCATTTCAATTTAATATACTTCATTCCAATCCAATTCAATCTTACATGGTAAAGTGAGCCTTAATGAATATTAAGATTAATGTGGGTAACCGTCTCTCAAACATATATATAAACATAGATTTTTTTACTAAAATATTTTATATATTTCTTGAAAAAAACATATAGCTATTACTTTTTCAAAGAGAGTATGCACATAATTTTATCATCTCTCATTGAATAAGATAATATTTATAAGAAATATCCATAAAATATTTATTTTATATTATTTTTTTACATTATAAAATAACTTATAATGGAAAAAAATAATAATAAAATAAAATAAAAGATAACAAAATTGCATAAAGTGAAGACAAATCAAAAATAGAGTCGCTAATTGTTGTTGAGTGGTTTTAGTTGTTGAACAGCAAAATTACTGCGTAGCCTTTGGGTTGCTTTGATTACGGAAGGAGAGGCAACGAGTGGTGTAGAAACAGAGGGTTTGGAGACATTGCCTTGACGATGCTTTTCAATGCCATCTTCATCGTCTCTCTTTTGAGTTTCCATGGGCAGAATGGTTTGATCTCCATCGGTGGATTTCTTATTACGAGGATAATAGAAATCGGTGGGAAAGAAGTAATACTGCAGAAGGCCAGCCATGATATTAGACCCTTTTTCTCTCTCTATCTCTCAACTGTCACCTCTGATATCTGAATTGGTGTTGTCTTGTCTACAATTGTCACAGTCGATGTTATTTATATAGAGAGAGAGGGAGTGTGTGCGTGGAGGCATGTTTCAAAGAAACAACTCGATTCAAAAGTCATGACTTGGGCTTCAAGCCCACGCGAAGAATTGTTGACACTGTTTGGATTCCAGTTGCGCGTTATAATTTTGTTGGGTTTTGGATTTCCTATTCCCACCTGGAACAGATTATTCTAGAAACTTCTTTAATACTAAACTCATAACCTTTCCCTGCTGCACACACTGCACTACTGAAAAAAAAAAAAAAAAAAACTGATGTTTATTTTTTTTACCCTGATGTTTTAATATAATTAAAATTTTTTAATTGGTTTGAAGCTTGAAAAATATATATATATATATATATATATACACACACGCGTATAGAGAGAAAGAGAGCTCATTTTCTAATCCGAAGCAATACCCAGATATAGGTTTAGGGCGGATTTAGTGGATTGAGCACTTTCTAATTCAATCCTAACGTATGTCTAGCCTAGCAAAGAGAGCGTGAGACATGATAACGAAGTTTAACACATTTCTTTTAAAATCATCATTTTATTATGCTATAAATTATAGTAAAAAATTTATTAAACAAAAATAAAATCTTCCTTGTCATAGTCAAAAGGAGGCCTATTTGCCTGGAGGTTTCCATCTGAGATAAAAGGAGGGCTCATTTATTCTTTTTCAATAGTATGCTTATTTATTTGACTTCGAGGTTTTAAATATTATTTAAATTATTTAATATTTTAAATAATATTTTTAAAACATAGTTTTATTAATTCTTTAAATAACAATTGAATTAATATAAATTTAAGATATATTATAAATATTCAAAAGTTTAGAAGAGATACTTTATCAATCAAAGAATGTTTTTAAGAAGATGCATCCAATCTAAAAATTTATTGAAGTATAATGGTTTTTTGTTAAATGTAAATTTTGTTTAAGTCACTATATTTTGATGAAATATCATTTCTTTACTTGTAATCCATTTTGATCCATTTCATTTGTAAACTACAATAAATTCATTAAACTAATCATTTTGTCAGTTTTTATTTTTTTATTAAGGTTGGGTTAGGGAAATTAAATTTAGAGACAATTATCTATATTTTATGATTTAGACTTCGTTTGGTACAGCTTCTCTAAATAGATCTACTAGAAGTAGATCTTTTGGAAATAGATCTTTTAGAAAAAAGTTATTAGTTATTTGATTATCAATTAAAAAAGCTCTTTTAAATTGTAGAATGTTTGGTTAAATTATTTTTAAAACACTTTTAGATTATTAATTTACCAAAAAGGGTATAAGAGAGATAATGTTATACTCATTTTCTCGTTCTTTGCCTAAATGGGCCAGTATAAACCCTAAATGCTTGGACAGGAGCGGGGGCCCAGAAGGCCCAAGATCGAGACCAGCGGTTGGAAGCCCAGCTCGTAAGGCCGTCCAGGTCGCGAGATCGCAACAACTTCCAGACCTCCCAAGCATGCATCCTGCCCGCGTCGCCAGCTCGTCAAGCTCACGGGACCGTCCAAGTCACGAGATCGCGGGGATCCCCAGACCGTTTAAACCTCCTCTCCTGGCCACGTCGACATATCTCCATTATGTATCATCTGACTGACTAAAGAGTTTATTTAGGGGATGTCGTATGCAGCAAGTCATCAGATTCACCAACTCTCATGATTTTCCGTCGAAAACTGCCTGCATAATTATCCAGAAGCATTCAATGCGGCAAGGTGCAATTAATGAAGTGAAGGTCTCTCCTGGTGTATTAAATGCAGACGTGTGCAAGAAGAGAACAGTGATTACTTTTACAATTAATGCAGTATGACTATGTCAGGATTAGTTGTAACTAGTCATTGCCTGTAGCGTGTATAACATTCTTTTATATTTTCTTTTCGTCATCTCCCCCTCCCTATAAATATGGGAGACATTTACTGTACAAACAGGCTGAAGATATTTAAGTATCGCCATTCTGCCGGAATTACTTCAGAGTGGCCGTGGATGTAGGTGCAGTCACCGAACCACGTAAAAACCCTTGTGTTTTGCATTCTTCTCTCTTTTTCCCTCTTGTCTTTCACTGAACGTCTCATTAAATTCAACCAACCTCCACGATCGACATTCCTTTACCTAAATTAATCACCACTAACCTTAAACCTTATTAATTACTCATTTATCACACCTTCGTCAGTACTATCACCCTTTAATTACCAAGCTCGCAGTTTGGCCCTCAGAATCTCTAGGTTGACCGTTTCCGAACGTCAACATATGAGTAATATGTTCATTCTTGAAATGTAATTGCTTCAACCTTAACCCCAAAAAAATTAATTAATCAAACAACTAATAATTATTTGATGTAAATATATTTTCAAAACATAGATTTTCAATAAAATAAATGTAAAATTATTTTGTTTCTCTATTTTTTATTTTCAAAAGAGAAGTATTTATTTAAATAAATGTAAAATAAATATATATACAATATATATATTGCAGTGCAGTATTTGTATACAAATACTGAACTGCAGAGTGCTGTATATATATATACTGCAGTGTAGTATATAAATACTGCAATTGCAGTATATATATATACTGTAATTTTCAGTATATAATATATATATACTGCAATTTTGAGTATATAATTGCAGTATATGTATACACACTGCAATATATATGTATTGCAGTGTTCATTGCAATTGCAGTGTGCAATATATATATATATATATATATATTATAGTGTATATATATACACACTGCAACAGCAGTGTGTCAATTACAGTATATATACATACCAATTACAGTATATATATATGAACCATAATAATAAAATCAATTAAAATCAATTACAGTATATATATGTCAATGAACCATGATAACAAAATCAATTGCAAATTACAGTGTATATATATGCATCTCAATAAACCAATAACAAAACTAATTGCAATATATATATATTACAAATATGATATATAATATTTATGACAATAAAATAAAAAAATTGCAATATCAACTAAAACCAAAAAAAAAAAAAAAAAAAAAAATATAGAAAACTTACCGGTTAGAGAAAAGTTCTCAGAAGTTTTGATGAAATAAAAAGTGAATGAATGTGGATACTATATGTTTATATTTATAAAAAAGTGTAATAGGGTTATAAGGGTTTAAAGAAATTAATAAAATAAAATAGGGATATATTAGATATTTTAATATTTTAAAAAAGATAAAAAAGATCTACTTGGAGAAGCTTAAAAATTGAGCTTCTCAAAGTAGACATTTTTAAGCTTTTTTAATTTTCTAAAAGCTCTACTAGGATGTCAATCAAATGACGTAAAAAAAATTAAGTAGATTTTTTAACATTAAAAAAATACTTTTAATCAGTAGATAAATTGTATCAAATGTACGTTTAAACTCTTGATTCTAAAAAGGGTGTTTAATTGCTCCTGCCAAAGAGGTGTTAAATTTTATTATTGACGTAAGAAGTTTGCTCCGATAATTAATTTATAATTTGCTCTATCAAAATTCAAAACTTGCATTAAACCAGTAGCTGTGGGAGGTGAGAAGGATATTATTGTAAATGAACACCTCTAAACCCTGGAGATACAGTCTATAAAAAAGGTTCAACGTTATCCATTGACGAGTGTGTCTCGATGGCGGGTCTATACATGCACCACTCTCCGTTGTTGAGACCCACTCACTCTTCCAAAACCCTCGTCGTCGTCTCCTCCTCCGACTCCCCCTCCCCCTCCCCCTCACCCTTCGAGAAGACGAAGTCTGGTTTCGTCGACTACGACAAAGGCGAACACCAGGTCTCAACTCGTCTCACCGGGCGTCAGAAGTCCCACATTCCCAGACGCTACCGTTTGAGACTCGAATCCGACCGCTTCCAAAAGGACTGGACCGTCTCCGATGTCGTCGACAGACTCTTGGACCTCCCAGACTCCCGAGATCTCGATGGCGTCTTGAACCGCTGGGCCGGCCGCTTCGCTAGAAAGAATTTCCCTTTTCTAATCCAGGTAAGTTACTTCCTTTTTTCTTTATTTGATTTTTTTTTTTTTATGTTTTGATTTTTTATTTAATTGATTGATTAGGAGCTAACGCAAAGGGGTGCAATTGAACATAGCATGAAAGTTTTTAATTGGATGAAAATTCAGAAGAATTACGTTGCGAGAAATGATATCTACAATATGTTGATCAGATTGCACGCTAGGCATAACCGGACCGATCAGGCACGTGGGTTGTTTTTCGAGATGCAAGAATGGAGGTATGCTGCTTATATCAGCTTAACCGGAAAAAAATCGGACGAAGCGAATTGTATAAATAATCGAATCGAACCGACTTAGAGGTTCATGTCTGTTTCGGTTGTGTCAGTTTTGGTTCATGTCGGTTTTTCGATCCAAAACCTAACTGAAACCGAAAGTTTTGGTTTTTGACATAAAAACCGAACAGCAAATATAAGATGGAAACTGATATTAAAAAACGACTTTTGACATCAAGAGCTGAGACTTGTTTGTTTCTTCAACTTTTCATGATAAAATACTTTTATATGCACTGGTAGGTGCAAGCCCAATGCTGAAACGTACAATGCTCTTATCAATGCACATGGACGGACGGGACAATGGCGATGGGCTCTCAATATATTTGACGACATGCTGCGTGCAGCTGTGTGTATTTCCTTCCCTAATCCATCTTTGTGAGCATCCTTCTTTTTCTTTTCATGTTAAAAATGTTAGTATTGTTGGACAAACATTTTGAACGTATCGTAATCGAATCAGTAACTGATAATAATTAATACTTAAGTAAACTATATGGTGATAATTCATCACGAATAACAGTATTGTTGTAATTTTACATGTACTAATTTATTCTGATAGCTTATCTCTTTAGAATAAAAGTAACGTTGGTTTTATTTTTATTCATTAGCATATTATAACATTTATACCAGAGATATTTTTGACATTAAATTTTGTATACAGATCCCTCCCAGTCGGTCAAACTATAATAATTTGATCAATGCTTGTGGATCTAGTGGAAATTGGAGAGAGGCTCTGAAAGTTTGCAAGAAAATGACGGAAAATGGAGTTGGACCTGATCTAGTGACGCACAATATTGTGTTATCGGCATACAAGACTGGGGCTCAGTATACAAAAGCTTTGTCTTACTTCGAATTAATGAGAGGCACCAACATCCGTCCTGACACTACCACCCATAATATTGTAATTTCTTGCCTGGTAAAACTTGGACAGTATGGGAAAGCTATTGATTTGTTCATCTCCATGAGGATGAAGAAAGCAGACTGCTGCCCTGACATTGTTACTTTCACTAGCATTGTTCATTTGTATTCTGTGAGTGGGCAGATTGAAAATTGTAAGGCTGTGTTCGATACAATGGTTGCAGAAGGTTTAAAACCTAATATTGTTTCGTATAATGCTCTTTTGGGTGCATATGCATCACATGGTATGAGTGAAGAGGCATTATCAGTTTTTAATGAGATAAAAAATAATGGCCTTCGCCCAGATGTTGTATCTTATACATCTTTACTTAATGCTTATGGAAGATCACAACAACCTGGAAAAGCCAGGGAAGTATTTAATATGATGAAGAGTAGCAATCAGAAGCCTAATCTTGTTAGTTATAGTGCACTCATTGATGCCTATGGATCTAATGGTTTGCTAGTTGAAGCTGTAGAAGTCTTCCGTGAAATGGAGCAAGACGGTATCAAGCCGAACGTTGTCTCAATATGCACGTTATTGGCTGCCTGTGGCCGCTGTGGCCAAAATGTAAATATTGATGCTGTACTTTCAGCAGCAGAGTTGCGAGGCATTGAATTGAATACAATTGCATATAATTCAGCTATTGGCAGTTATATGAATGTGGGGGAGTACGAAAAGGGTATTGCTTTATACAAAACTATGAGAAAAAGAAAAGTCATGCCTGATTCTGTTACCTATACTGTCTTGATAAGCAGTTGCTATAAACTGTCAAAATATGATGAGGCACTTGCCTTTTTTGACGCGATGAAGGGTTTAAAAATTAATGTGACCAAGCAGGTGTACTCATCTGTGATCTGTGCCTACAGCAAACAGGCAAGTGCTAAACAAGATATGCCATTTACATTGTCTATTTGTGACTTAAGGAAATCCAATTTCCCTTGTTTCTTATTCTTTTAATTCAATATCTAGGGCCAACTCACAGAAGCAGAATCCATGTTCAACATGATGAAGATGTCTGGTTGTTCTCCCGATGTTATTACTTATACAGCAATGTTGCATGTTTATAATGCTTCAGGTAAGTGTGTAATGTGAATTACTAACTTGATCAGACTGTCAAATACATGATTTTGCACTAAACTGCTGGGATTATTTTCAGAGAATTGGGAAAAGGCATGTGCACTGTTTCTAGAAATGGAAACAAATAATATCCAGCCGGATTCTATAGCATGTTCAGCACTGATGAGAGCTTTCAATAAAGGAGATCAGCCAAGCAAGGTTCTCGCTCTGGCAGAGTTTATGAGAAAAGAAGATATTCCCTTTACTGATGCCATTTTCTTTGAAATGGTATCAGCTTGTAGCATGTGAGTTCCAACATCTATATCTATCCATGTCTGTAACTATAAACATGATCACATTGCACATTGAATGTCTTTCTTCTATTTGGAAAGTTTGTAATCTGCATTTTATTTTTTGTTTTTTAATTGGCTCTGATGAGGACACTTCATGTCATAGATCTACTGCTCTAATACAGATTAATCTATCAGTGTTCTTGTCTGCTTGTGAAACTAACATCTGAACTTTCGTTGAAGATTATGCGATTGGAAAACAACAAGTGACCTGATCAAAGTGATGGAACCATCGTTTCCTGTAGTTTCAATTGGACTTATTAATCAGCTCCTGCATCTTCTTGGGAAAAGTGGGAAAATTGAGTCTATGATGAAGGTATTTGAAAATACATCTACATCCTTGTATAATTTTTATTTATTTATTTATTTTATTATTATTTGCTTTTCTTTGTTAAAGAACATCTGGTATGATCCAGAATGAAATAAGACCCTTGAGCATCGCTGAATTTTTTATTTCAAATTCTGATCTTGCTCTATAATGTTTTGTTCATTTTCTCGCATGCAGTTGTTCTACAAAATAGTAGCATCTGGTCCTGAATCCAACTTCAGTACTTACTTGATTTTGTTGAAAAATCTTCTAGCTGTTGGGAATTGGAGAAAATATATTGAGGTAAGATTTCTCTATGAGAGTTCTGTAGTTTATTTTTTCTTTCTCAATGTAGCATTGATTTTCTGTTTTTGGAATTTAGCACCGTCAGGAGAACTCATCCTCTGTCTCACAGAGTCATAGTTGCATAATTGGTGTGGTGGTGAAATGTTTAGATGTCTTTAATTTGATTAAAGTGGGTTCTGTAAATTATAGTGCTGCACTGCAATTGGCTGGAAGCAAATAGCAATTTGCAATTACAGTCAGATTAATAGTTCTTTATGGAAAGTTAGAACTGATTTAATTCCATATTTTGAAGAGGAATTTACTGTATCTCTGTGTCAGTGCTTTGATGTTCATAATTACATTGTCAACAGGGTAATTCTGAACATCTCATCTATATGAGCCCACATTGGTTAAATCTGCTCCATTGGATTCTACCATGTAATATCGGTTGGCTACATGATAGCATTATATCTCTTTCATATGCATTATAAAGATTTAAATGTTCAGGACTTCAGTGTATTACTGTGCAATTATAAACTTGAATGCAAAATTGATTCTTATTCCAAGAATTGGTGTGGCAATAGACATTGTGAGTTTGTGACGTGAGCTTCTATGGTGAAATTTCTCGTCTTTACATGTTTGCAAAATGTTGTTGCGTAGCAAACTTAAGTGACTCATCCTGCAGGTCCTACAATGGATGGAGGATGCCGGAATTCAACCTTCAAATGGAATGTTTCATGATATATGCTCTTTTGCGCAAAAAAGTGGTGGGGCTGAATATGCTGCCATCATTCGAGAAAAAGTTGGTAAGCTTACTTTTAATTCTTGAAAGAGAATCATATGACTTTGATATAGCTATTCTCTTCATCCAATTTATATACATTTTTGTCACCACCACTCTGGCAGCACTCTCCCCTATTGCACCAACTGGTAAATGATGATTTCTTTCCATTTTATCTATCTAATTTGAATGTAAAAGTGGATTGACCCATATATTGCTCAGGTTCCCGTGGCAAAAAATAAAAACAAAACAAAAGAATATCTACATATATTATAACAATGGAAGGTTATCAGTTTCACAAGAAAATAGTCTTCCAGTTCTTTTTTTTTTTTTTTTAAATTTCTATTATTAATTATTTTTCTTGATACCCATAACTCCAAATTTTTCCTAAGTTTCAAACCGGGGGTCCTATTGAATTCTACAACCTGTGTTTAAGTAGGATTATATCATTCTAGATAGATTTCCTGAGGGGATCTTAAACCCTTGGCCTCTTGATTTAAACCCTGCCTCCAACCACAAGGTGGAGTTTGTGTGCCATTATTTATTGATGAATGACAGCAAACATGTCCGCATGTAGTTTTGCATGCTCGAAAATGACTATAGAAGTGTTTAACTCAAATTCTGTAAATCCAGTAGTAGTAGTAGTCTGAAATCGTGGCCCTACGTCACAACTATTTTGAAAATCAGATTCTAAGTTATATTCTGCCATAACTGCGTTGTCTGCATTTGGCAGGTAGATTGTGTGATTTCATGTTAACAATCAGTATGACACAACTTTTCTGAAATCTTATATGAGTTTTGACATATTGTAGAGTCCTTGAAAAGGAAATCTGGGAGTCAAATTTCAGTGGACAACCAGTGTGATGCTCTTCAGCTATGATCACAGATTATCATTCGGAATAAAGCACTGAGCTACAACCTGCAAGAGAGGCCATTCCCACTTATGACTATGAGGTACTTATAGTTGGAGCCTGACAGTCCGTAATGTATGTATCATTATGTACAAATTTAGGAATTTTAATTTGTATATAATTTAAAGAAGATAGTAAAGGGATACCTAGTACATAAACTGTTGAGGTCTGATTTTGATCCTGAAAATGCTAAGATGCAAATTATCAAATTAAGATGAAATCTTGCCATATTAGTGTGTCCCGGAGTGAACACAATCAAACATACAACACAGCTTTAACTTAATATTATGACAACCTGAACAAAAGCAAGATGCATTTTTGTGTAATATTGAAAGTTCTAAATTTCTGTTGCTGCTGGTTAACCTTTTTTGCCCATTTAATTAAAAAAAAAAAAAACCAGAACCTGAAGTGTTTTAGGAAAAAGATGATACATCAAGTCTGTAAATCATCCGGAATAAACTGCTCCACGCAAGGAATAAACTGCTCCACGCAAGGAAGAGGGCACTACACCAACTAAACAACGTCAATTTAACACCAAGCAAATCAGCCAAAGCCGCACTTGCAACGAAAGAAACATTTTCACGGAAACAAATTACAGATTGGTTACAACCAGTTTGTTCTCACAGCGCAGCATAAGTTCAAGTGTCTGTCCTCCAAGGGTGGACAATTTATGTATAACCCTCCTATAAGAGGGTTAGTTTTTTCCACTTAGTGTAACATCTTTTTCTTTCTGCTATTATAAGAACGAGTTTAATAAAATGTTATATTCCCAACTATTTTATAAGAGTCGATATCTAGAGAGCCCAAACAATTGTAACTTATATTTATAATATATATTAAAAAAAAAAATTACAGATTGTGAATAGTTAGCTTCCTGACCCCTTGATAAGAAAAGAATATTTAACAGTTGAAACACACCCTATAATTTTGCTAAACTGAATTGAAAAGTCTAATTTTCTATCATAGTCTCCAAAAAACCTCATTCAACCTGTCACAAGCTTTAGACGTGTCGAACCTTAATGCTAAAAACCCATTCCCAATAATTTTTCTCCTCTTTAAAGCATAAAAAGTGTGCTCAAATCCTATTATGACATTATTAGAAATCAAACTATCCAGAATAGAAGCACTTTGAGCATCTGAACCACATATACTGGCACACCTCTAAATCTGTTAACAAGACCCTTTGCAATAATTTTATGAGAAACACTGGAGAGAATTGTGGGTCAGAAATCTATCATCTTCTTAGACCCATTAACCTAGAAAAGGGATTTATTTTAAGAACAAATTGCACACGATTTGCCCCTGGTTAAGTTACCTAATTATAAATAGAGCAATCTATGAGGTTTTGTTGTGATACCCCTTATGTGTAAGTAGTAATTGGCATAATTCACCTGTTTATAATTTACAAAGCTAATCTTAATGTATAATTTTATGTACCTCATTAACATTTTGTAATTTATCTCCAGTTTTATATCTATTCAATAGCATTCAGCCACTCACTCGTAATTATAAGTTTTAACATTTAAAAGTTACCGATAGTTTGACATACCGACTATAATTTAATCCATTCAAATTAAAAATTAAATCAACTACTTATGAAACGGATCATTCAAGTGCAAAAATGACAAAATCATATTTAGTGAATTCCTCATATCTATCCTAGCTTACCATTTGTGAAAAGTGTATCATTAAGTTGGTGGCTTTAAACAAATAAATAAACAAATTTGCAGTCAACCTAGGAATGGATAAAAACAGATATTTATTCTACAACAGTGAATCATAAATTGTTCACACCAAAATTTTGATGAATAGAGGTAGTTCATAAGATCACATTTATTTGCAGTTTTTTTCTTTATTCAAGAACTAAAAGGTTTATGCATTCAGTTGAAGGTACTTCTTTATAATACCCATCATCTCTCCTCCTGGAAACCGCCCAAGACATCCCCTTGCTGCCACTATCTCATTGAACTCGCAAACTGAATCACCACAGAAAGCCTGAAGCCGTTTGCTGTTGCTCTCTTTTTCAAACTGTACATCCTCTGTAACGTCTTCACCAGCCTTGATCGTTGGAAGAGGAAATGGGTCAAGAGAGGTTTTCATGATGACAGATTCTCCACCCACCACACCCACAAAGTCTGCTAACCGGCAAATGGCAAAAGGAACTGGTTCGAAGCTGTGATCTCCATATTCAACCGGGGTAGAGTGGTCTCCCGTGACGCAAAGGAAGTACTGGAATTTTCCAGTTGACTCTGCCTGCCAGAGCAGTCTGGCCAATTGGCCTATTGCTCGATCTACGGCTTCCAGTGCTTTCACTTTGAAAACGCTTGCTTTATCATGTCCTGCATCATCTACTGCCTGCAATAAATATTAAAGACAACTACATTACCACATCATGAACATTATGAGAAGAAGAGAAGAAAAATCAGCATTCTCGAAATTGTATAGTATGACCATGAATAAGATACATATAAATTTGGATGGTTTACAAATTGGGTAAGTTGCACACCAATAAACAAGATAGGCATTCTGTTGCAACTAAAATATTTGACTTCAGCCACATAATAAAGTTAGCTCTTTAAAATATTTTTCACTTGAATGTTATGACAAAGATTAGAAGAAAAAATTGCATATTTTAAGGAAAATTTGAGTCACGAAAAGGTCATGGTTTTAAAGCACTCCTGGACTTGGCAAGTGGAAACCCAAAAAGACAAATACCCAGCAGTTAGAAGATTAAGACCTTAATGTGGAGAAATCCAAAATCGTAGCCATCTGGTCGGCCTGGTTTATGTTCATCCTCCCCTGGTACAAATACATTTGGGCACGAATGCAAAGGGGCTGAGAGTGCCTTAGCTATGGCAGTTGCTTTGGAAGTCAACATTGTTCGATAATCACCAGTTGCACCAGGAGCTTCAAGGATATCAATATCAAGTGATAGGCCCAAACCAGCTATAATTTTAGTGGGAGCTACCATGCACGGCCACAATCCGTGTTTCTTCTCAAATTGAGGAACCTGCAATAGACAATATCAATAATGCACACTGAATCAAATAAATTCTTCCAAAATATCAGTTAACGACATTCTCCACATAGAAATATGCTTCACAAGACAGTTTGCTTTCTAAAATCAAGACTTCAGCTAAAATATTAGGTTTGTTATCCAGAAACTTAAAAATTATCAAGGTTATCCTCCATACAAGGCATGCAAGGACAGGCCACAAAAAGAATACAAACAAACCAAGATGTGTCCATTCAAAAAGTCCTCACAAACAAAAGGAATACCCCTCTTTAGTTTAGAACTGCCTCAAATTGTGGTTAATAAGAAAAGTACTCCTTTGAAATCAGCTGCCACGAAGAAGCCCAAAGAGATGTCAAGAATGAACTTTGTCCCACAAAATGTGGACATCCTCCTCCATATCATCCTCGAATGTATTCTGTTTCTGTTTCTCTGTCTATATTACCCAAAGGAGAGCCATCATTGCACATATCCAAATAGCTTAAGGCTTACATCCTCCCCCAAAATGAAAAAACAAATTAGTAAATGATCCCTACAGAAAGCTAGCTTTGTCCATCTTAAAAGGGCCACTCAAAATTGCAAGACAGATACACAATCAATAAAACAGGAGTCAGAAAATTAGCTAACTAACCCAACACCGGCAAATTGTTTCTCAACCTTTACATGTCTGCCAGCTGTACTCTCAGACTTGATGCATTAATTCCAGGATTAGCTTACTATTCCAATTCCAAATATAAATAATCATACAATAAATTTAAGAGTCAAACAACCAAAACCAAAAACTTTTATACTAATTTCAAAACCATAAAAAAATATCATTTCTGGTTATTACTTATTAGTACAAATTTCAAGATCTTGCAGCGTCAAAACAATACTCTCTAGACAGCAAAATCATACAGTTAGACGTTTAAAAAGGGAACCAATTCTAAAGCAGTTGAAGCTACTATCCAAAGAAGAAGAAGAAAAGAAAAATAAAAATGGAAGATAAATTCTAAATCTATCGTCTACAACTGAAACCTAATACTACTAGAGAGAAAGATACATCCATAGTGAAACACTCAACCTCTGTTTATCTAAGCAATACCAGCTGCGCTAATAAAAAGCAAATAGAAAACCGATGACGCATAAGAATCACAACAAACCTCAATTCGAATACCACAGCCTCGCAAAAGGACAACATTGGCAATATTCTTCCCTTCTGCTGCCCTTTTTGCATTCAACGGATGCGAGACCAAAATTCTCGATATCTCCCTCGACAACTCATTAACAACTTCTGCCGTATGCCTTGCTTCATCAGTATCATCCAGTGCCTTAGCCTGCAACAGTAAGCGGTTGTCCTTCAATGGATCAGTCCCTGAAATATTTCCACTTAATTTGGGTCCTTTTACAACCACCCCACACCTGTGTTCTGTTGCATACCTATAACATACAAAATTGTTCGCACTATTAAAACTTAGACACTCCAAGCTTCAACCAAAACACTCAAAATATTTAACATGATTTGGAATCACAAATTTTTATACAACTTGAGTAATAATGGCAACAACTTATTTACATGCAGACCTGACTCTAACTTGATACTGAGGAAAAGAAGGAAGCTTCATGTTGTCCAATGCTGCACAGAGGACAGGCCCTTCATCTTCAAAATGCCTGTCTGCTCTCCTACTGATAACTACTCCAGTTTTCTCATCCAACGTTGCAAAATTTGACTGCATTGTGATGACATGTAATTAATGTTCCGGATCTAAAAATTTAAATTGATACGAACGAATCCAACTATAATATTTAACACGTTCTCTCATATGCAACAAGAACAAATGACATCTGTTGGACACTTGTAAATGCCCCAACGTATAACACGCGCAACAAAAACTCGAGATAAAGGGAGAGAAGGTTAAAACCAAGGATCTTCAAGCTCTGAACTCATGTTAATTTAAGTTGATACATGTTTAATATTTAAGATTCGAGGATATGACAAATTCACATTTAAATTACATGAACATGACAGCGATTAGCATATATTAAGAAGAAAATTAAACAGACCTTGAATGCAATATCTCCAGGCGACATTGCCAATCCAGCACCCATAGACTCGAAAGCGCCTCGTCCCCGATAATAGACCCTTGGATCATAACCTAATAAAGAAAGGTGAGCAGTGTCACTTCCACAACCCAAACCTACTTCCACTGGGTCCATCAGACCGTTTACACCAGCAGATGCAATAGCATCCATATTGGGAACATCAGCTGCTTCCAATGGAGTCTTGTACCCGAACCGAGGCAACGACACATCCCCCAACCCATCAATCAACACAAATGCTACTCTCTTCTTCGCCTCCATCTTATATCCAATCAAGCTCTCTCGTGTCAGCTCATGTCGATCTGATGGCTTTCTACTGTAAATGGAAGAAAAAAAGACAGAATCCAACTGCTTTCAACAGAACGGAAGAGTTCGCGTGGCTTTAAAGCGGTGTCGTATTTCTCGCTTGTATCAAATAATAAAATTTTTTAAAATATATATTTTTGTATATTTTAAAAAATTTTATTATTTTTTGGCAATTAGGCATCCACCCAGCCGAACGCTACAAGACAGCATTCTGCATACCAGATACTCAGTATCAATGGACAGTCATGTCATTTGGACTCAAAACAGCTCCATCTCTCTTTCAAAAGGCAATGACAAAAATATTCTATCCTATTCTCCATTCGGCCCTGATCTACATTGATGACATCCTTCTCTTTTCTAAAAGTGAAAAAGATCATCAGAATCTCCTTCTGCAGTTTTACTCGTTAGCAGACAAGTATGGCATCATGCTTTCTGAAAAGAAAAGCATTATTGGAACAACTGCTATCACTTTTCTCGGAATGGAGATAAAACAAGGCCAGTACCAACCAGGACCCCATCTGACGGAACAACTCTACAGTTTTTCAGATTCCCACTTATCCAAAAAGCAAGTGCAACAGTTTTTGGGAATAGTGAACTTTGTCAGAGAATTTTTTCCCCATCTGGCGCATCATACAGCAATCCTTTCAGCTTTGTTAAAGAAAGAGCCTCCATCATGGAGTCACGAGCATACAGAAGCAATAAAAAAGATAAAGCAGATTGCAAAAGATCCGCCTCCTCTGACTATTCCTTCAGATGGCCAGGTCATCTTGCAAACTGATGCAAGTGATGAACATTGGGGTGCAGTACTGATTGAGGAGAAAAACACCAAAAGAACTTACTGTGGACACGCTAGTGGATCTTTCAAAGAAAATCAAAAACATTATCATACAGTCTACAAGGAGGTCTATGCTGTGAAATACGGTATAGAAAAATTTGATTTTCATTTAAGGACCAGACACTTTATAGTCGAAATGGACAATTCGTCCTTCCCTAAAGTCCTTGACTTCAAAAATAAGATTCCACCTAGCCCTTTGTTACTCAGACTAAAAGAATGGTTTTCGCGGTACAATTTTACTGTCCGTCATGTGAAGGGAGACAACAATATAATAGCTGATATGCTTTCCCGACCTACCACCAAGTCCCCAGCTATTTTCATCACATCTCCCATCAGACCCATACCATTCATCCTCATGGCTACACCCAGCTCATCAAACTCACCCCCTCCTTTTGAACCAGAAAACTATACAAACATGAATTCACTACACCAGCTCAACTTTCCCCCCGAATTACTCCAGAAACACCCAGAGTCCACTCTTACTCCCCAGAAAATCCAAAGTTTTGCTGATAGTCACTATTTGGTCTACCTAGCCAAGATCCATCAAGAAGGTCATCCTCATAGAGTGGCTAACTTTTCCAAGCCATATATGGAACCTTTTTCTTTATGGCCATTCTCTCAGTTCACCCTGAACTGCGTCTGGTATCTTTGGTGTTTATCTGTATTATATTCACATGTCATAATATTTCCTTTGCAGGCATTATATGGTCATCTCCATGAACCCTCTCACAAAAACTCACTCCTTTCCACCTTCCTTCAACTATTCGGTCCTTTGCCAGTATGGAGGAAAGAACTACAAAAGCTCACGGGACAATATAATCTCTGGAAACTCAGCCCAGAAATGGCTTCAAAAGTCACTTGTGTTTGGGTATTAAACAGGCCATTCAGACAAAACCCTATTTCCAAAGCCTTATGGACAGTCAACACAAATTACTTCTGGCATTTAACTTTTGACTATCCAGGACTTTATCATGAATTTGGACCAGCCCTGAAGGCATTCCTTCAAGAAATAAATGGAAAGGACTCAGGCATTAGTAATTTAATGGCTCTTACACCAGATCCATCTCCACCATTATTGGATTCCTTTGAAGATGCCCAGACTGAAGAACCATCCCCTGATGATCGTACGCACTGTAAATCATGTCCTATTTGTGGAGCCACTGACTCAGACGATGAGTACCACGCAACCTGCAATCTGGATTCGGACTGATATTTTCAACGCAACCACTGTTTTACATGCTTGCCACCTGTCAGCAATAATCTTGTCTTTTAGTCAGAGTATTCTGTGTGTTGTATCAGTTGTGGGTCCCACTGAGACCCCAACTTTATTTAAATATTATGCCTGTAATAATCGTAGAAAGCTTCTTCTGTAAGCTAGCTTGTCCTATAAGTTAGCTTGTTCTGTAAGCTAGCTTGTCCCTTAAGTTGGCTTGTTCTGTAAGCTAGCTTGTCTTAGAAGCTAGCTTCCCTTGTAAGATAGCTTATCATGAAAGCTTACTTAACATGTAAGTTTACTTAGCATGTAAGCAAGCTTATCATGTAAGTTTGTCTTGTTGTAATGATATTAGTTTGTCATGATATCAGGCCTTGGGCCTATAAATATGTAAGCCTCTCAACCTTGGGGGACCAAGCTTTGTATCCAATTTCCTACTATCAATAAAGCTTTGTTTTCTCTCAAAACACCATGGCTTTCTAACCTACTTCTTTCCCTGATTCCTTGAAATCCATAGCTTCCAAGAAAATGAAAGAAGGCTCTTGACCAAGTCCGAGTATGCTCTGTGCTTGCCTCCAAGTGAGGATCTTGCACATCAGAAAGGCCCTAGTATGCTCTGCGCTTGCCCACATTAGTGAGGATCCTGCGCATCAGAAAGGTTAACGGTCCCCGTCCTCACAGACCTTGGCTTGCGCCTGGTGAAAAAGACTGTAGCCCCGTTTAGGCCGTTAAGTGTTGAAAGGCCGCTGTAGGGGTGTAGGTTTTCTTTATCAGGGCTCCCTCTCTGTGAGGTTCGGGGCTCCCGACCCCCTGAGTTTATGTATTTTTATATTGTTTATTGGACAAATACATAAACTTCCGTAAGGTTGAAATTATATCAATATGATATGTTTGACCATAATAACATGAATCTCTCAGAGATTCCAAAAATTTAACATAAATAACCTCTTATTATTAGCCAACCACCGTTGAATCTTAACAATCAATCAAATAAAGTATCAAAAAAACTAAAATCTCTTCATTTTAGTCAACTTTAAAAAGTCAGTCAATTATATTATTTTAACTTTTAAAAAATTAAGAACAATAATTCATCACCAACATTATCTCCAGAAAAAGTCATCAACAATCCATCATCATTAATTCATCACCAACATTATCATATGTTCATCTTATGTTTGTAGTGGTAAAAATTGAGCTTGAAGACTGATAATCAATACAATCCCAATGCAGTGATGGCATTTTCACACGGCCTAAGAGAAACATAACTGATGTCCAGCCCAGAAGCAAACACTAGGGTCCATCTAGGAAGTATCCAGTGGTTAATCTAGATAGTCTTTTGGCGTCTAACCTGCTGCGACTGCCAACTAATCTTGACCTCCAACTTACTAAATAACCTCCAACCTTCACTTCCAAGCAACTGCACGTCAATTCACCCATTACCCTCACATAACTGCCCAACTTGGTCGTGTGAACAAGCCGAAGTAGAAGTGGAGGAGAAAATGGAGGGAAATATGTTTGCAACCACCCACACTATTAGCGTCTATAAAAGGCTGAAAATTTATTTATGATAAGTATAATAATATTCTGAAACTTTGGCAAGAGCATAAACGTCCAGAAACACCCTAACAATCAAATTTGGACTTTGAACCTTACCATTTTAGCACGGCACAGGAAGTGTTTTATTGACTTTTTCCCCTTTTTTTCATTTTTCATTTAATCCGTTTAATTCTTTACTAATTTAAGCATTGAAGTGTTTTTAATGGATGCTACTCTGGTGTTAAAGTCTTTTATCTTAATCGTTTGACTTTTTTGTAGATTGTTAATGTCTTAGAAATTGATAATAAACCTCAATATTTATTTCGATAACTATTGAAAAACCTCAATATTTCTTCTCTAACGTAACTCCTTTTCTTTCATTCTATTCCAAAACAAATCCAATCCCTCAATTCTTCCCTAGTTCTAGAAACAAATCTAGTTAGTTAGAGGCAAATAGAAGAATTAATATTTTGAAAAAAAAATGAAAATTAATAAGGAAAATTAGAGATGGCATCTCCAACTAATCTTCACCATCGGATCGATCTCCATTGGCCTCTGGTCTCCAGCGATGGTCTGGTCTCCATATCATGAAGCATAATAGTAACTGATTATTTCATAGCTTACAAGCTTCCACATCCAGGGAATTAAAAACGAAAAACTTCGATTTTGACAGTTACACCTAATACAACCTTTCCAAAACCGAAAGACGACAGGTGGCCATGCGTTGTCTCCAAACGAAACGAATTTCAAACCCATCAAGATTACAATATTACCCTCAACCCTGTCCTAGCCGTTACGGCCATTCTACCTTAACAACCCCAAGCACTCGGTCTCACCATTCACAAAATAACCAAGGACAATACAGTCATTTCGCAAAATCACCATCATCTGCAGTATTTTCTCGTAACGACTGAAACAAAAAACAGGACCTCCACCACTTAGTCCTCTCACTCTTACTCTCCCTTCTGGTGTGGTCTTGGGATTTTCTCTCTCCTAGGGTTAGGGTTTCGTTTTCTGGGTTATATCCGAACTCATGGCGTCGTCTTCCTCTGATCCGGGACTGAAACACGAGGTGGGCGGTGGCGGCGGTGAGAGTTCAGAAGCGGTGATAGCAAATGATCAGCTGTTACTGTACAGAGGATTGAAGAAAGCCAAGAAAGAGAGAGGCTGCACTGCCAAAGAGCGCATCAGTAAGATGCCTCCATGCACAGCTGGCAAACGCAGCTCTATATACCGTGGAGTCACCAGGTAACTGCTTTTATTTGATGACTTTCTTGTTTTTATGTGTTTTTTTGTAGGATTGCTACGATTTGATTGGTCGTCTGTTGATCTCTCAACATCGGTGGTTACACATGCCCTTTACTAGTTGGTTTGATGGTTGTGATTGCTTGTGGTTTGCAACTGCTGTTGACTGTTGATTTTAACATTTTGGAATTTCTCTGAGTGTAAAGCAATGCTTTTGGTTTTCGTATTCGAAATTATTATTAGGCATCGATGGACTGGTCGTTATGAAGCTCACCTTTGGGATAAAAGTACCTGGAACCAGAACCAGAATAAGAAAGGGAAGCAAGGTCTCTCTCTCTGTCTCTTGATCTTTCTTTCGCTGACTACATGATTATATATGCAAAAACTAATAGGTTGTTGTCAAAACTGACACTATTGTTTCTACCTTGATGTGCATGGAATGATCGGTTTTCACTTGACAGTTTACTTAGGTAAGAAGTAGCTTGATGTATGTGTCTGTGGTTTGAACTTGCTGATCATTATGGGGGCAGTTTTATCTATCTATGTGTATATAATTACAGGGGCATATGATGATGAAGAAGCTGCAGCTAGAGCATATGATCTTGCTGCCTTAAAGTATTGGGGCCCAGGAACTCTCATCAACTTTCCGGTCAGACAAACATTCCTTCAATTCTTTTCGCTTTATGAACTAATAGACTGCATTGTCAAATCATCTTGAGCATTTGTTCTCATTGTTTCTTACTAATGGATCATTTATGAGAACAAAATTATCAATGAAGAAAGAATAAATTAAGTTTAGCCTAGGCAATTTTTTGACCGATTATGAACTGACTATTGCTTTTTACAATATTTAATTGAATTTTGAGGGAATAAAGGTGCTACTTCTGTGCTTTTCCTGGGTGATTTTTTCATGTTTCTGATTTTCTACTAATATCACTATTTTTATGTTTGATCATGTGTTACAGGTTACTGATTATACAAGGGATCTAGAAGAAATGCAGAATGTTTCAAGAGAGGAGTACCTTGCATCTCTTCGTAGGTGAGAATATACATGGTTTGCAATGTTGTGCCCTAACTGATATTACACTGTTGCTTACACTAGATGTTCTTTGCAGAAAAAGCAGTGGTTTCTCGAGAGGTATCTCTAAATATAGAGCGCTATCTAGGTATGTTATATGCAAAATGTGATTTATATTCAAGTCAGTCATACATAGAAGCATATTTATTTCTTTGCTAGATGATTAATGATGTTGTTCTTATGCTTTTGTTCTGTTTTGGCCTCTCTGTAAGTAGTCGATGGGACTCATCACTTGCACGTATGTCTGGTTCTGAATACTTCAGTAATGTACATTATGGTAAGCTACAGTCTTCTTCCATGTTATAAATAATTTTACTAGTAATCAAGATTGATAAGTTATAAAGAGAATTATGCAGGTCTGGTAGTTGCTGGAAAATTTTAAGATTTATACTTTTTATAAACTTAATATCTCTGCTTAATTTACTTTGTGTGAAGTATTTGATGACTCTATCTTGTTGAAAGGTGCAGGTGAGGATCCATCAACTGAAAATGAATATGTAGGTGGTTTCTGCCTTGAAAGAAAAATTGATTTAACCAGCCACATCAAGTGGTGGGGCCCTAATAAAAGTCGCCAAGCAGAATCTGTTGCAAAGTCATTGGAAGAAACAAAACATGGTTATACTGAAGACATCAATGGTGAACTTAAGAAATCAGAGTGGGCAATCAAGCCAACTGAACCCTACGAGATGCCTCGTTTGGGCATGTCTGTCCATGGAAAGAAGAATAAAGGGTCCACGGTATCTGCTTTAAGCATTCTGTCACATTCAGATGCCTACAAGAGCTTTGAAGAGAAAGCATTGAAAAAGCAAGAAAAAAACACTGATAATGATGAGAATGAAAATAAAAATATTGTTAACAAGATGGACTATGGCAAGGCAGTGGAGAAATCAGCAAGTCATGATGGCGGAAGCGAAAGGCTTGGAGCTGCACTGGGACTGAGTGGGGGATTGTCTCTTCAGAAAAATATCTTCCCATTAACTCCTTTCTTGTCTGCCCCACTTTTGACCAGCTATAACACTATGGATCACTTAGTAGACCCCATTTTGTGGACTTCTCTTGTTCCTGCTGTTCCCTCTGGACTAGCTCGTAACTCTGAGGTTGGTATAATTTCTGTCAGGGAATTGATTATTTTAGGAAGATTGAATTATCACTGAATAATATAATCAATTAATTAAAATTAGATTTGATATACACTTATGCTTCTGTTCTCTCAAATTTAATAAACACTGAAACAAATAAAATATTATGGAATCAGGATGTCATTGGCAAATTTTGAATAAAACAGTCTTTATTCCATGTTCATGTGCCAGCGAGCATAGGCATCCTATGGAATCTTTGAAATTCATTGAAAATTTTGATAGATAAGCAACGGAATTTTTGCTCCTTATGTCTTTCAATATGGTGATTTGGATATATTATCTGACTAGTACTGTTTTATAGATAAATTTTGTCTAACTTTTATTCAAGATGATTTTTTTTTTGGTTAACACTTGAATGGATTAATGTATTGAAGGGCACTCGTGATTTTTCGTATAAAAAGCAAGATATTTCACAACCTCTTTACATAAATTAAACTAATAATGATACAGCTGCTATACGAACCTTAAATCGTTTTCCTCAGTGTTCTGAAAACAATTGTAAAATTTCCCTTTATAAGTGGTAAGTTGTCAAAGAAATCTCTCTAATAATGAATTCATTTCCCTTTGTAATTTCACCTTTACCTGCTTAACATGGAAATGCAGGTTACAAAGACTGAGAGCAGTTCAACTTATACTTTCTTTCGGCCAGAGGAATGACAGCATATTCCCCTGTTATCTACAATATGATGGAAAAGGCAGGTATTGACTTCTATCTGGAGGTTTTCGGAATGCATCACTCTGTAGCAAGGCTGGCAAAAAAAAGTATGTGCCCAACTCACATTTTACTTCAAAAGAAACTCATTTCCTGTTGCCAAGCACAGGATACAGAGCAGAAATGTACTTGCAAAATTACTGACATATGTAGAAATTTCAGGTCTCTAGATATATTTGTTGATAATCCAGAGTATGTTCTTTTAGAAGTGTGAGAGAGTTGAGTAGAATAATTTTGTTGAAAACAGGAAAAATATATACTCTTTTTCATAATATCTGTACAGAAATTAAAGGATAAACTCTGTAACAAAATGAAGCTTGTGTAGATGTTAATATCTGTATTTCTGTTTCATATCTGATGCACTCTAGATTAAATGATGTTTAATTGGCTATTTGATCTTTGGATGATAAGGACAATCTAGACAGCTGAAAAGAATTGGTTTTTGTTTATGTTTGAATTTGTTTGTTAAGACAATCAATTGCCAAGACTAGCTGATCTTAGTATTTCGTTTTTCTCCGCTGTCTCATAGATGCTGTGGTTACGGTTGCAAGATACTAAATGTTTCTTAAAAGTCCAAAAAGATTAGAATTTACTAAAAAATATAATGATAGAGCCATCCGCAAAGGGAGTTAGTTCGTACAGCTTGCCTATTGAAACAGAACTAGGCAATGAACTAAAAAGAACAGTGCAAACTGAACAAAAAGCTGTACAAATATCAGCAGACACATTTGGCAAGGCAATGCTATCTGCCAATCTCAAGGCTGCTTGTAATAGAAGGAGGATGGGAATGGAAGTGTGGTGATGGTGGTGGTGGTGGTGGTGGTGGTAGGCTGTACCTATGAGTAGGCATTTCCTTTGGAAGATTTGGCAGTTGAAGTTCATACTTAAGAACCTGAACTGCTGTTCTTGCTGATGGTCTCTGTTTGTCAACTGGGTGAGCACACCACAATCCTAGAATCAACAAGCATTCCATTTCTTGCCGGTTGAAATCCATATTTAATCTCTCATCAGCTGCTTCAAGAATCTTTCCAGCCCCATAAAGTTCCCAAACCCACTGCACCAAACTTAGATAAGACTCCTCATCTTTATGCTTTCTTCGTCCACTAGCAATTTCCAAGGCAACAATTCCAAAGCTATAAATGTCTGATTCCTTACTTGCTTTACCTTCATAGTAATATTCAGGAGCTATATAGCCCATAGTTCCGACTACTTTTGTGTTTCCAGGGCTTGATTCTGCATCGAGAATCTTGGCTACTCCAAAATCGCCAAGCTTGGCGCTGAAATTTACATCTAACAATATGTTTGCCGACTTGATATCTCGGTGCAGTATGCAGGGATCGCATTCTTCATGAAGATATATCAAAGCAGAGGCCAAACCAAGAACTATATCGTGTCTCAATTCCCATGAGAGCAGAGTTCCTTTATTCCCAAAGAGATGCTTGTCTAAGCTCCCATTTTGCAGGTAATGATAGACAAGGAAGAACTCATCTCCATCGTTGCTCCAACCAATCAATGGCACCAGATTCCTGCATTCCAACCGGCACATTATCCTCAACTCTGTATTCCAAGCTTCTTGAGCATGTTGGTAGTGCAAGTGAAATCTCTTTACGGCAATTGGATGTGATGAATCACTTAAGAACCCTTTATAGACACATCCAGTAGCTCCTTGCCCCAATAATCTGTTCCTTGCAAAGTTACTGGTGGCTGAAGCTAGAACTTGGTAGGAGTACATCTTTGGCAAAACTCTTCCTTCGATATCTCCACTTTTAGAGACAGAAAGGCTAGTGTTTGGTATTGCTTTTGTTTGATTCTTCATCTGTATCACCAAGCATAAAGAAACTCCTGTAATCAAAACAAAAAAACCAAGGATAGCTCCAACTTTCGCTATAGCCTTTTCAGATGTCTTGCTTGTATCTGACCTCTGAGAATAATGTTGTTGGGGGCTTCCCAGCAATACAGCAGTGTCAGGCTCGCTTTTAAGGATTTCAAAGTAACGAAAACGGTCAGTGAGTTTCGGTTTTTCCTTACTTAGAAGATGTATTGGTCGCCCAGTAAAGGCCATCCACTGAGCACACATCTGTTCACTGTATGCTTTCCGCAAACGAAAGTGTGATAAGTTCATGTTATAGCTTTCAACAACATGAAGATTCCTTAAACTCGAGGCTGGTAAGGATACGACATACAAGTTAATGGAAGGCTCACGATCCTCTTTAATGAAAGAGAAGTAATCACTTACGTTTGACAACATATCATACCTTAATGACATGTTTGTGTTTAGAAGCATTATGATTTCACTGAAATTTATCCAAATCATTTGCTGATTGACACTGTAAGAGCCAGCATACACAACTGGAGCAGTTGAATTTCTGTGCAAGTATGGTTGGCCGTAAATGTCCAACTCTTCTGAACTGCAAGATGTTTTATTACCTACAGAGTTGAATATGAATGGAAATTTGATGTCCAAGGGAAAATCAAATCTATTGGCATCATTATAGAAAGCAATATTATTAGCATAAGTGGGATTGATTTCCCACAGTTCACAAGTTACTACAGGAATGAGGCAAGGAAACAAAAGAGAATAATAAAAGAGATAGACAAATGGAGGTTTTGGTGAACAGAATGCATGAGACAAGAAAAAGTGTGTGGACATGGTTTTCTGACCAGTTTAGGTGAATATGAAAATGGAAACTGATGGTTTTGCTTGGTGAAGTGAAAATGCGATATTAACATAAAAGGGTTTCACAGCATGCTGGCTTTAAAGGGACTGTATAGACTTTGGTGAACATTCTTTGAAGTATTCTATAATCTCCTAAATTAGAAAGAGGTCTGTTTCTCTCTATTTGAGGTGAAACAAAACAGATTGGATGCATTGGTTAGACCAAAAAAAAATGGTTATTTTATAGGTATATAAAAAGAATAAAACATTGTAAAACTACCAATTTAATATCGAAGTGATAATTAATTTATTGCCAATATATGTATAGATAGATTCGAGGTCATTTAATTATAAACAGAAAACAAAGTTGACATATTATTATACCACATATTACATTGATATTAACTTTCCATAAAACAGCACATTATTATAAGAGCTAAATGCTAGAATTTTATATCTAAATTAGAAAGAGGTCTATTTCTCTCTATTTGAGGTGAAACAAAACAGGTTGGATGCATTGTTAGACAAAAAAGAAAAATGGCTGCTTTTTTTCTTTTTCTTTTTAAACAGTTGGTACAAGTCCAAAGATCAACCGGCAACATAAATTGTTTGACTTTAAGATACAATCTGGGGATCGATTCTGATACGGGAGAGAGCATTCCACACAAAGATTAGAGATGACCCACATAAGTGAAAAAGAAACTCACACAATTAAGGCTGGGGGCTAGTTTATTGGGTGTAGAACCCTGCACACTGCACGGGAGCCAAATGTTCATCCCAAAAGAAAATGGAGGCCCAACTACTTTATGTGTGTATAAAAGGGAAAAGAATAAAAAATTATAAAGCTATCGATTTGATATCGAAATGGCAATTATTTTATTACTAACACATATAAATGGATCCAAGATTATTTAAATATAAGAAAACAAAGTTGACATATTATTATACCGAGCAAAATACACAAAACCCTCCTGATGTAAGCCTTTAAAGACACGGAATCAATGTTTGAATTTTATAACAGATTAACTCCCAGCCGTTTGTGACTATTAGTCCATGTTAGTACGATAAAGGGTAATTTCATCATTCTGGACAAGAAACCGACTGACATTAATTGCGAATCGGATTTTTTTGAATTAAAATGAATAAAAAATGAACAAAAACTGTTGTGATGTCACTCACATTAATTGCAATTAGATTTTGAAGGAAAAAATAAATAAAAAATCAACAACAGGAACATGAAAAGGCGCGAAGTTGTTTTGTCTGGTAACCCAAACCGAGTTCTTTCCATTCTCTGTGACCTACCCTAAAGAAAATTTCTTTCCATCTTCAAAGTAAAGCAAAACCCGATCATATTGTATTGGTGATAATGGTGATGGAAAACGATTGCTGGGCTTGCAGTATGAGAGAAAGGTATTTTTTTTTTTAATTTTTTTCTGGAAAACCTTTGCTAATGTGTGTCGCTAGGTTTGCAATACCTTATGGTGGCTTGATTTCTAAAAAAAAAAATGTTGCTAATCAGTTGTAGTTATGAGTACTGGTGTTGCGAACTATTATATTTTGACATGCATGCAATTTTTTTGAATTTTTTTATCCATAAGCATGTTGTTTTTGTTTTGTTATGTGAGTGTTTTTTTATTTTTTTTATCTTCATTTGTGAAAAATATGTTGGCATTTAGTTGTAGTTATGAAAACGGGGGTTAGGAACTGCTATATTTTGATACGCGTATTGTTTTTTTTGAATTTTTTTTCATAAGCATGTTTTTGTGAGTGTTTTTTTTTTTAATTTTTTTGTTCCATAACTATGTTGTTTTTGTTTTCTGTTTTGTGAGTGTTATTTTTTAATTTTTTTGTTCCATAATCATGTTGTTTTTCTTTTCTGTTTTGTGAGTGTTTTTTGAAATTTTTTTTCTTCATTTCTGAACAAGTTATAGTTACGAGTACTAGGGTTTTGAACTACTATATTTTGACATGCATGTTGTGTTTTGCTTTTTTTTTTTTTTTTTTTTTTCCCATTAGTATGTTGTTTTTGTTCTTTCTTTTGTGAGTGTTTTTTTTTTTTTTTTTTCCATAAACATGTTGTTCTGTTTTGTGAGTGTTTTTTGAAATTTTTTTCCTTCATTTCTGAACAAGTTGTAGTTACGAGTACTAGGGTTTTGAACTACTATATTTTGACATGCATGTTGTGTTTTGCTTTTTTTTTTTTTCCCATTAGTATGTTGTTTTTGTTCTCTCTTTTGTGAGTGTTTTTTTATTATTTTTTTTTTCCATAAACATGTTGTTCTGTTTTGTGAGTATGATTTGCTTCTTTTCTTGTTTGTTTTGTGTTACAAAGAAACCATTGACATAGATTGGAAAAGGAAAAAAATGTATTGTTTTTTTATTAGTGATGACATGTTTCGGTTTGTTTATGTCGAGGTATGTATTTGTTAGTCTAGTCTGTATGGAATGTTTATGTTACTGTTGAAGGTGACTGGTATGTATACTCTTAAAATATACTGTTTGTTACTGTGGTTGCATATTTTGGTTGCAGGAATTTCAAAATTTATATGAGTGCCACCTTCCTAGGTAGAACTTTTGAAATTGGGTGGTGTACTGCAGATTATATGAATTTGAAATTTCTTTGGGATAGTGTTATGTTAGAATGTTTAGGTGTTTAAACCATAGTAGGGCAGCGATTTTACCAAGAGGTTCGTATTCCATGGTCGAATGAGATTAGAGTAGTAGAAAATGAGAGGGATTTAATGGATGTGATGACTAAGTTTGAGGTTAGGAGAGTTAATAGGATGCATTTTAATGTTGACTACCTCCCATTACAAACCATATATCCTGATCCACATCATCAGCCCTACCCAATCAGTCAGCCCAACAGAAACACCAAAGCCAATCCAACTTCACCCAACAATCAGCCCAACCCATCACTAAATAGCCAACCGAACCAGCCGAACCCGATTTATGATTCAAAAAGTATTCCAAGTGAGGGCATATGTGCATCTGAAAGTGGGGACAGTGCGTATGCACCATCTACCGAGAGTGATGAGAATAGTGATGATGATATGAAGTCCGATAGTAGGGAAAAAGATGTCGGGTTGAGTGAAGAGGACCATAGTAGTGAAGATATCGGGTTGAGTGAAGAAGGTCATAGTAGTGATGGTGTAGAAGCTGAAAATGTGGGCCAACCCGTAGGTGAGCAAGATTACCTCTCTGATGTCAATGATGAGAGTCCAATTTTAGTTAGTAGTAGTGATGAGGAGGATGGTTATAAAGGAATTGCGGGAGTAGCTTTTGCAGTGAGAGAAGATGGGAAAATTAGGTTGCAAAGGGGACAGTTGTTTATGAATTTTAGATATTTCAGAGATGTGATAGTAAATTATGCAATCTAAGAGGGTTTTAGATTAGAAAGATTGAAAAATGAGAAGAGGAGAATAGTATGTCGATGTGAAGTAGTGGGCTGCCCCAGGAGAGTGCGTAGGTCTCCAACGTTAGATATGATCACATTTCAATTGAAGTCCATTACGGATCACCATACTTGTCTCTCTATTACCAAAAACAATCAAGTAACTAGTAAATGGATTGAGAAGATTTTTGAGAGAGAGATCAAGCAAAACCCTTCCATTAGTGTTGGTGTGTTAGGAGAGATGGTTCTTAGGAAATGTGGGGTGCATGTGCCAGCATACACACTGCATAGGGCTAGGTTTATTGTCTTGAATATAGGCAATGAAGATCATAAGGAGAGTTTCAACAAGATACATAGATATGGGTATGTTCTTAGGCATACAAACCCTGACACATCTGCTTTTGTTTCAGCCCGTAAAGTAAATCCTGATCCAAATGTTCCAGCCCACTTTCAAAGATTTTTTCTCAATTTTCAATGTCAAAAAATGGGATTTTTAGAAAGGTGCAGACCATTCATAGGATTAGATGGTTGCCACTTAAAAGGACCTTATGGTGGGATACTTTTGTCAGTCATAGTTATGGATGCTAATTTTAGTGTCTATCCTTTGGTAATTGAGGTGTGTAAGGTTGAAAACAAGGACACATGGACTTGGTTCCTTAGGTTATTATATGATCACATTGGTTAATATGATAATCGAATCATTTGTTTCATGTCCGACCGCCAAAAGGGTATAAGGCTAGCTTTAGATTATTGTTGGCCAAACCACCGAAATAGGTTCTGTGGTAGGCATATTATGCAGAATATGTTCAACAAATACCAACTTGACTATCTAAAGGATTTGTATTGGATAGCTACTAGGAGTTCCAATAAGACAGCTTTTATTCAAGCAATGGAAAAGATTAAAGCTAAGTCACCTGGAGCCCATGATTATTAAATGAAAATACCCTTACACCTATGGAGTATTCGTGAGTTTGATACCTACACCAAAACTGACCATATAACCAACAACATTGTGGAGACCTTTAATAGCTGGTTGAATAAGCCTAAGGAATTGCCATTATTGACAATGTTAGAAAGAAGATGTTCATGTGTCGCATCCGAAAGCGTTATGAGAATGCACTTACTTGGGAATGTGATATACCTCCGAAAGTTAATAGTTTGTGTCAAAAAAACCAACAATTAGCTAGGTATTTTGATCCTCTCAAATGTGGGGAATAGGAGTTTGAGGTGATTGATGGCACTAGGCAATTTGTTATGTTTTTAGATAAAAAATAAAAAATAAAAAAAAAAAAAAAACGTGTGGCTGTGGTCTATGCGAGGTCACTGGGGTTCCTTGTAAACATGTCATGGGATGTATTACAAAAATTAGAGGTGAGATTGAATCATATCTTCATGATTACAACAAGAAACCAGCTTACATAAAGACCTATAGCCATTTCATGCATGCCATTCCATATGAGGGATCCTGGCCTCAGGTTTAGTCAACAAGACTACTACCACCATTGAAGACAAAGAGGAAAGGCAGACCAAAAAAGTCAAGAAAAAAAGGTGTTACTGAACCTGCATCAATTAAAAGATCAGTGGGTGTGAGGTGTAGTGTTTTTTAACAGGTTGGGCATAATGTAAGGAGCTACAAAGCAAAAGTTCCTTCAACTAAAAAAAGAAAACATGACCAGGTATATACACACTCATTCATTGTAATTGCATGCTTTGTTATGGTTTTACACATTCATTTATTTAACTTGTAATTGTAGGCTTTCACCTCAACGTCACCACTGAATCCTTCAACCACCAAAAAGAAACAAAATCAAGTATGTTATTGTTATGCCCATTTTTTGGTTCGGCCCAGATGGGCCAGTACATGCTTATTTAATTTAAGCAGAAGCAAGGGCCCAGGAGGCCCAAAGGTGGAACGAGCAGCTGCAAGCCCAGCTCGTGAGGTCGTCCAGGTCGCAAGCCACCAACAGTTCCCAGAATGCCCCTTGCTCGTACCTTCAGCTCGGGGAGCTCGCGAGGTCGCGAGCTCGTGTAGACCCCCAGATCGCCTTACCTCTCCTCTTGGCCACATCAGCTCTCCTCCAGAGTGCATCACCTGGCTGACCTGAAGGCTTCCTCAGGAGATATCGTGTACAGCAAGTTGTCAGAATTACCAACTCTCATGATTTCCCGTCGGAAACTGCCTACACAATTACCCAGAAGCATTTAATGAAGTGAAGACCTCTTCAAATATAATTAATGCCGACTTGTGCAGGGAGGAAATCATCATTACCTTTACAATTAATGTAGCATGACAATGTCAAGATTAACTAAAACTAGCCGTTACCGATAACTTGTATAACTTTCTTTTGTATTTTTTATGGTGAGCCCCCTTCCTCTATAAAGATGGAAGACGTTTTTACTGTACAGACAAGCTTAACATACTAGAGAACTGTCACTCTGCCGGAATTACTCCAGAGTGGCCGTGGACGTAGGTGCAGTCACCGAACCATGTAAAAATCCTTGTGTTTTCTCTCTTTCTCTCCCTCTCTTTCTCTTTAATTGCTTGTTGATTATCTCATTAAATCCGACCAACCACCAAGTCCGACATTCCTTCACCCGAATTAATCACCACCAACCTAGAACTTCATTAATTGACCATTTCCTACCCTTCAATCAGTACAATCATCCATTAATTACCAAGTCCGTCGTCTGGGCCCCAGAATCTCTGGTTGACCGTTTCCGGACATCAACATTTTTTGGCGTTAGAAGGAGGGGCCCAGACTGCGATCTTGAACTTTCAGCAACCATGGCGAAAGGAAGAACAACCAGAAGTTCAGACCCGACAGCTAATCCACCTGAAAGGCAAGCAGATCAGCAAGAGCATGATTTTCAACTAAGAGAAAATGTTGTTGTGCCCATATCAGGTACATCTCATGCCCCCATGACAGGTGTTGCTGTAGGTGTGCCCCCACCGACTTCTCACCAACCAGCACCAGTAGACTCTATGGCTGGGGGGCTGCATGCATGGCACCAGCGGCAAGAAATGTTAGAGGATACAGTGCGTCAGCTCGCTGAGGCAATAAGGGCGTTGGTACAAGCCCGGGTGCCAGCCCTTGAGGGACCACTCGAAGATCAACCACGACCTGCTGACTCAGTTCATTCCTCCAGCTCGCATTCAAGAACTGAAGGTCGTCGAGCTCGTGGAGCTAGGAGCTCACAAAGGTCTCGTTTGGAAGACACCTCAGATAACAGCTCTCAAGGTCGTGAGCTCGAGGGAGGCTATAACCCTCAAAACCCAACAATAGAAGAGCTCCTTCAGAGGGTTCGGCAGCTGGAGGAGCAACCTGGACCTCAGGATCTGAAAGAGCGGTATGAGGAAAGAACCCCTCTCACTAGGAAGATCGAGCTACAACCTCTCCCTTCCAGATTCAAGCTCCCCAGCATTCCACCTTATAATGGGGACAACGACCCTTACGATCATCTGGACGCATTCAATATCCAAATGGATCTTCAGACGTACAGCCCCTTGGTAAAATGCCGTGTTTTTCCAGCCACCTTGGGCGATGTTCCGCGAGCTTGGTTCAAGCGTCTCCCAGCTCGTAGCATAAACAGTTGGGGAGAATGTCAGCAAAGATTCATTAGTCAGTACCAGGCTCTGAAAAAACAGCTCGCACCACCCTGCCACCTCACTACAGTCTTTCAACAGCAGGGCGAGTCTTTGGGAAATTACATTACCAGGTTCAGACATGAGGTCGCTAACGTGGAGAGTCCCTCAGATGACAGCATCTTAACTACGATCTCAGCTGGCCTTCGTAAAGATGGGAAGCTCTATGAGAGCATATATAAATCCCCAGTAAAGGACATGGGTGAATTCTATGAACGAGCTGCAAGTGAGATTAGATGGGAAGAAACATTCGGCCCTAAAAAGTTTGACCAAGTGGATGGACCAAGTAGTCCCAGCCAGCTGAAGAAAAGAAGTAATGGTGAAGATGAAAGTGAGGGTCATAATAGAAGCTCAAGGCACCAGGTCACCAAAAAGGCCAGAAACGAGCTCGGAAGTGAGCGACCTCAGCATCAAGGGCGTCATGAAAGCTACAGCGTCTTGTCAGATACGCAAGATAGCATATTTGCAGTAGAAAGGGATAGAGAAGACTTTAGGAAGCCTAACCCCATAAAGACCCCTACTAAGTTCATAAACAAGAACAAATTTTGTGTCTATCATGATGAGATTGGGCACAATACTTCAGATTGCTGGAAGCTAAAAGATGCTATCGAGGACCTGATCAAACAAGGCTGACTAGGAGAATATGTGGTGCATAGTAGTAGTCCCAGCGAGCTCCCAAGCTAGACATGAATCCTCAATGCATTCGCATTACAGTTGCTCCCAACAGGTCATGTACCTAATTTGTAATTTAATTTAAGAAATCAATAGAAGATATGAACTTTCTTCAATGATTTATATTACAGTTGCTTTATTGATTTCTTAAAATCATGCCATGAAAAAGTGCTTAAGCGACCTGTTAGTTGAGGTCGCAGCCCTCTGGACAGCTCACTAGCTCGTTATCTTAGCTGAGGCTCTGATCCACTGGAGATAGCTAGTTATAACCTGTTAGCTGAGGCCGACCTACTGGACAATTCACAAAAGTGCGTCACTACGATAGGAGAGGTTACGACCTACTGGACAGCTTGCTATCTTAGCTGAGGCTTCGATCCCCTGGAGATAGCTAGCGTTGTTAGCTGAGGTCACAACCCCCTACGTAGTTCGACAAACTGTTATGACAGGCGAGGTTCCGACCCCTGCATAGCTTGCAGCAATGTTTTTATATATTATGCTGGTTGAGTTCCTGAATCGAGTTATGATCTGGAACCCCAGTCTGTGATGGTCAAGCGACCTTCCGAGCTCTCATAAGACGTTTTTACCCTTGAGCAATACAATAATTAACACATTGATCACCTAGATTTTTCTATTCGTAGGAAAAAAACCAGGGGAACGAAGCACAATCATAAAAGGTCTCAGAAAATATATCAAGCTCAGCAACTTCAGTAGAGTCACCATGAGGTGGGACGAAATCTAAAAAAAAAAAAAAATGCCAAGGCAGGATGAGATACATCAGCTTTTACCAGTGAGCTCGAACTCCCAGTCCGAAAATCGCACTAGGAGCTGGGGGGCTTATGTTATACCTATTTTTGGAACTGTAAAAATGAGCTAGTAAAAGCCCAAGGAAAAGGCCCAATGAGCAAGCCAAAGAGAAGAAGCCCAGAATCCTCAACACTTAGCTTAGCTCTCAGCTCTCAGCTCCTCAGCTCGCAGCTACCTCCAGCTCGGCTAGTAAGATGAAGCTCACAGCTCTAAGCTTTCAACTCCTCGGTATCCAGGTCGCAGGTCGCAGCTCGCGAGCTCGAGCTCGCAGCTCGAGCTCTTAGCTCCAGCTCGCAGCTCTCAGCTCCAGCTTCTCAGCATCCAGATCCTCAGCTTTCAGCTAGTCCAGCTCCTCAGCTCCTAACTAGCTCAGCTCGCAGCTCTCAGCCAGCTCCAGCTCGCAGCTCTCAGCTCGAGCTCTTAGCTCCAGCTTCTCAGCTCCAGCTCTCAGCATCCAGCTAGCTCAGCTCTCAGCTTTCAGCTCTCAGCTCTCAGCTAGCTCAGCTCCTCAGCATCTCAGCTCCTCAACCTCCAGCTCTCAGCTTTCTGGTTTCATACCAACGAACTCCATGCTATTCTAGATCCCGAGGAGCAATTAATGCAGTATGACAATATGATAGGGTTGTTAGTCAATGTAATAAATGTTATGTCAGAGTAGTTGATTTCTTTACGTGTACTTCACTCCATTATAATCCCTCATTCTCTATAAATAGGGAGGGAAATTCATTGTAAAAAAAGGAAGAGGAGGCGGAAAAATTTTAGTGGAACAGTCACTCTGAAAAAACAAAATATTGAGAGTGACTCGTGGATGTAGGCACCATTTGGCCGAACCACGTAAAAAATCTCAGTGTTCCTTCTCTGGTTCTTCCTCTCTCCTTTCTTTGGTGTGCTTTCTGATTGCAGGTATTGGGCTTTGGATCATCCGGTTGACCGAGACCAAAAATCGACGTCAACAGTTATCCTTTATTATCTTTTACAAATAGGTTGACAGTTAGATAATATTCGCTATATATTTATGCAGGCATGTACCTCATCTGCTGCACCTTCTACTGATATTACCACAACCACTATGTCAAGAAGTCGATTTCAGGTTTGTTTCATTTTCAGTTTGGGTGTTTGTTTCATTTTTTCTTTCATATTCTGGTTTGATTGATAATTACTGATTACTG
The DNA here is from genome assembly GCA_019925255.1 of Litchi chinensis. NCBI lineage: Eukaryota > Viridiplantae > Streptophyta > Magnoliopsida > Sapindales > Sapindaceae > Litchi > Litchi chinensis. The sequence continues at coordinate 18,129,929 of CM034467.1, read as the reverse complement.
ATCTTTCTCATTCATATAGCAACCCTCGTCATCTACTGCACCACCATCATAAGTGCTTCAAAATCCTTCTCAAGTTACCCTTACACCGACTGGACCTCCATTATCTCAATCACAGCCTTCATAGCCTTCTCAACGCCTCCAATCTCAACTTTGAACAAGTATGAACAACTATTGTGCACTTCAGATTTGTTTTTTAGTGCGCAATTTGTCACAATTTGTTTGTTTTAATGTTTTTGTCATATCTAGTGGTTTTTGCTTGGTTACTGCACTGTTATACTTTTGGTTGTTTTTGGCAACTTGTGCAGTTGTTTACATGTTTTTATCATGCACAACAGTATATGTTTTTGTTTGCATGTTTTTTATCATGCATGATAGAAGAAAATATGTGTAGTTAAGTTGTAGTGTAGTTAAGTTGTACTTATGCACAGCTTTTGTTGCTAATGCATAACTTCATTACTCAGTTATGAATATCATTTCTATTTCAGCATTACAATCATAGTTACAACATTTCTAATATCTACCCATTATTACTGCTAACATAGTTACAAAACTGAAAATTAAAGAAGTGATTTGGATGAGTCTATGATTGTGTAGTTGTGCTTCTATCTGCTCCAACTTCCTTTCCATATGGCTACTCATGTATCGTAACTCCTCTTCGAAGCGTATATAACCATGGTTTTGATCTATATTTTGCGTCTCATTTAATGATTCATCCTCCCCTTGCGTCTTCATTTGATATTCTTCGTTATCAGGTGTCCAAAATGTGTAGTAGTTGCATTTCCCATGCTCACATCTAAAAAACAATTTGTGAGGATTTCTTTGCGATTCTGAAATTTTGACCGATGCTTTCCGTCCGCAAAAACATCTTCTGTTTTTGAATTTGATAATACCTCCATTCACTGCACTATTGCTATAAGAAGATGTATCCATCAGCTTCTGGAATGATAAACTTTGAAGAGAAATAATCAGCTTCTGGAATGATTAAGTTTGGAGAGAAATAATCTGCAGCAAATTGATTTTTAAAAGAAGACAAAAACAGAAACAAAAAATATATATTAAAATAAGCAATTTGATGAGCAAATAAAAACTTAAACAAACTGATTCACCAAAGATAGAGAGCATGGTGTTGCACAATCTAGCTTTCACCAGGTTTATATAGGCCAAGCAAATGCAATATGACCGTTGCATATCCTGTTGCCCATATGTTGTTGCAATGATCATATGTTGTTGCCCATATCCACTAGCATAAATAATTCCCCCTTCAATATTTGGTTTGTTTTCTAGTCATTTCTTCAATTGAGAAGGGCAAAAAGGTCAAAAAAAAAAAAATTAAACAACCTAGTACACATGGCGGCTCAAACATCCACATACTTCTCCTCTTTTACATAAATTTTTTTGTCCTTATTCATGGGTAAACATGATAATTTATATTACTTTCACCTGACAAGGGTAATTTTGTCTTTTTATCCAATGACAAGGTCAACCGTTAAAATTCACATGCTTTGACTGTTAAGTTGAGAGTTAATCTGTTATAAAATTCAAACATTGATTTTGTGTCTTTAAAGGTTTACCTCAGGGAGGTTTTGTGTATTTTGCTCTATTATACCACATATTACATTGATATTATTTTTCCATATAACATCATATTATCATAAGAGCTAATCATTAGAAATTTATATTTAAATTATCTGATTTTTTTTTAATTGAATTGGATAATGTGAAATTTGTTGCCATAATACAAGAGTACCTAAACTCTTTTGATGTGTCACACTGTTCATTTATAGGTTATAATTGACTTAGTGGGTTTTGTATTTTTTTTTCTTAATAGGTTATAAGAATTTATTTTGAGGAAGTATTTAATTACACTTACGATTCCTCAATTTAAGTGATTGGACTATTACTATTATATCTTTCTCCTTAAATATTAATTTTCATCATTTTTTAGATTTTTATTATTATTTTAAAACATGTTAATTTTTAATTATAATATTGTATATTTTAATTATTTTATTTTATATAAATAAAATGATATTTTGATGTAAACATAAACAAATTTTGGCTTCCTTTTACACCTACGGCCTTTGTTGCTAGGATTGGAGGAGGTCAGCTTCCCCCTCCATCAAATGCAAGGAGGAGGCCAATCAAGCTCCTCCGATTGCTAGTCAGTCATTAATAGTGATAACCACCAACCGTGGGTTTAGATTATAGGTTAGGTTAATGGTTAGAGTTAAAATTAGAATCCGAGAATTTTCGTTTTATTAGAGATATTTTGATTATGATATAATAATAAGAGATTAATTTAGAAAATTAATATATATTTATTGACATTTTTGTTTATTAAGATATAAATAAGAAATTTTGATTTTTTTTAAAGAAAAATCTTGATTATATATATATATATATATATATAAACTTAAATTAAAATACAAACGGAAAAACAAATCAAGTGAAAATAAGGTTTTTTTACTTCCCTGGGTGAACAACGAGTAGGACTCCAGGAGCTCTCAAATAAACAATACGGAAGAGAAGGTAGCGATCTTGAAGTTTGTGAGAGTGGATGACAAAATGAGCAGCCGCAACATAAACTCGGTGTTCTACGCAGAGTCATACCATCCGATTCAAGCGGGGAGCATTGACGGCACCGATATCCTCCCCCACGACAATGCTGTTTACCGTGCTCTTCTCTGCTCCTCTGCCGCTCTCTGTCTGTATCTTCTCTTCTTCTTCTCTTATTATAATTTCATTTCCCTCCGCTCCATCTCTTACTATTTCCACTCTTGACCCATGTAATCTACTCTTTTTGCAGATGACCCCCTGCGTGATCCCAAGGTCATCGGTGACCCTTATTGCACCGTCTTTGTCGCCCATCTCTCTCACCTCACCACTGAACAATCTCTTCACAAGGTTAAGGCTTTTCCCTTGGAATACACACTGCTGCAAGTTCATGTGATTTTGTTAATTGATTTAGTGGTGGTTATTTGTGGGGTGTTGTTTCAGGCTATGAGCAAGTACGGTCGAGTCAAGAACTTGCGTTTGGTTAGAGACATTGGTGCGTAATTTTATGTTTGTCTCATGGTTGAATTTAATATTACAACTTGTATCTAACTTGCTTTGCTACTTGTTTTTGTATGTGCAGTAACTGGGGCCTCACGTGGCTATGCATTCGTTGAATATCAAACGGAAAGAGAGATGCGTCGTGCATATGAGGTGTTGACATGGGGATGCCATGTTTATTGAATTTATGAGAAAATCTATATATGAATTTCAAATTTGACATATTAGAAGCCTTGTTTTTTGTTACTTTAGAGTGAATTGAATAGTGATTCGTGTTAGATTAATCAAATATTTATTGCATAAGGAGCTTATACAATATGTTTGTGTATATGCTTGTTCAGTTATAAAAAGTGCCTACTTTATAGCTTTGGCTTTACATGTTAAACAGATTGTTCGTTCTAAAAAGTGTTTATATGTTTTAAATCACGCACATGAACATTCATACATGCACTTTGTAGATGCCTGAGTTTTACGTCGCCCGTGCCTGATGCAAAATTATATGAACCTGGCTATGGATATCGATAAGTGTGTAGCAGGATTATTTCTGCCTGTGATGAAGTTTTGTACAACTAAATATTTCTGGTTTCTTGTAGTTATAGATAAAAAGGAAGTTCATCCTGGTTGCAATGCTTGCTTGCGAAGTCTCTATTGATGTATGGAAATGATAGTCATTGTTGTTTTTCTCTGGTGTGCAGGATGCTCACCATTCTAAAATTGATGACTGTGAAATTCTAGTTGATTATAGCAGACAACAGTTGATGCCTGGCTGGATTCCAAGGAGGTTAGGTTAGTTCTTTATTATGATTTACTTTCCTATTACAATCTATAGGACCTATAGAGAGCAATCATAAAAATCTTCTTCCCTTTCCTGACGATAGGAGGCGGCCTTGGGGGTAAAAAAGAGTCGGGCCAGCTTCGTTTTGGAGGACGAGAAAGACCATTTCGAGCTCCTTTGTATGTATTTAACTTTTAGCCTTGTATATGCATTTTTATCGTTGACATTGAATGATTTGATGCAATTGTTGTTTTTAATATATATATATATATATAGATATAGATATAAACACTGGGAAACAAGCTCTGTTGGAAATTCCACTACATTGGAAGAAGAACGTGATCCCCTTGCAATTATTTTCATGCACACATTAGTTTAGGTGATTTGCTTTAATTGTTAGAGTTTGTAGTAAACAATGTTTTGAGGATATCCTACAATTCTTGTTTGGTACTTCTTACTCATTTATTTCCTTTTTGGTAATCCAATCGTATAAAAGTGCTTTTAAACTTATACAACCAGTAATCCACTAACTTTGAAATAGACTTTTTAATTTACAAGCAAAAAACCGATAATTTTCTTTAATGCTTTGCCCACAGAAGCTTTACATCTAAATTTCTTTGCAGCGAAGCCACACCAAATGAATCTCATCATGCTTGACTGCTACTCAATAATATAGAAAAATATATGTATCTACTGCCGTTGTCTTTTGATGCCTCAGGATTGGAATTGTCTCACTTACACCCACCTGGTCCTTTTATTTCTTAAATGTTAGTAAAATGCATATTGGAAAACTATAATTTAAAACCAATGCTAGCTTCTTACATCCAATGATATTTTCTTATGGCTATGCCTTACAGTTTTGCTCCTGCAAAGAGGCAACTTCTCCTGTTTATTAGAGTTATCGTATCTGTGTAGTATTGTCAGCCATCAAGTGGTTTTTCTTTTCCCTTTGTTCAAGTATTAGTTTGGATACTAAAATCTTGAAGATTTTGAAATTTTCTTGTAAAATTTTGACTTCTGATTTATTTGTCTGAAAAGCTTGTGTTTGATTTATTACTTTAAAACAAACTATTCTTCACCCTAATCTAGTGAGTCATTTATAATTTTACTCAACCATATGTCGAGATTGAAATCAGATAATTCAGCTTTTTGTTTAATTTATTTGAGTTGACTGATAGATTCTCTCTGGTTCATCGATTAGCACAATTTGCTACTTTTCCCATGTGTTAGTTCCGTACAATTGACACTCAGCAAAGCCTCTTGCCATCATTTTTTAATTGCTAAATTAATTTGCAGAACAAATTTGTAGGTCAGTTATTGCTTTAAATTATTAAAATTTAGTTTCATTTTATATTTTTTACTAACATTGAACAACTAGTCATACTGTGGGTCAATACCAGGATGTGCTTTGAGCTTTAATCTGGGCAAAAGTGTTGTTTTGGAAAAAAAAACAAATCAGAACTACATTTCTTTTTGTAGCTGTATGATTGAAAAATTACCCAATGTTTGTCTTATATATTTTTTCTGTTCATTTCCTTTTATAGACGACCAATCCCTTTTGATGATTTGAAGAGGCTTGGCATTCCTCCTCCGCCAGAAGGAAGATATATGTCACGCTTTCAGGTATATTTTCTGCTGCCTCACTAATGTTTAACATCTTAAAAAATATAGTGTATTTTATCCTCGCTTATGCAATGTTACAGGTTCAGTAAAGTAAATAATCACCAAATTCATAGTCGTTGGAGCCTATCGTTTGATATTTACAAATTTTAGTGTATGAAATAATTATAGATGTGCTTTGCTTAATGTTGCCTTTAAGAAATTTCAAATTTGACCTTGCAAAATATTTTTCTATAATTAATTTATAGTTTCAATTGCAATCCTCATTTTAGGTCCCGTCACCCCCTAGAAGGAAAAGAAGGAGCTCTGTAGAGAAGGAAGAAAGCTCTCACAAGAGAAGTTTGCATGATGAACACACTCCCAGAAGTAGCATTGAGAGGGAAGAACATCATAAAAGCTCTATGGAAAGGGAAGATTACACTCGGAAAAGAATCTCTGTGGAGAGAGAAAAAAGTTATTACAAAAAAGGCAACGCAGAAAGGGAAGAGCGCTCTTACAAAAGATCAGTTGACAGGGAAGATCGTTCTTACAAAAGGTCTTCAGCGAAGGAAGAACGCCATCACAGGAGCTCTGCAGACGGGGAAGAGAATTCTCAAGAAAGGAGCTGTAGGAACAAAGAACGAGGCTCGCACAAGCACCATGGTAAACACTCCAATAAACATGAGAGGAGAACTGATAATCAGGATCACTCCTATGATCACTAATCCATTGCACGTTGGCTTCCATTAGCAGGTAATATGTAAAAGGATACATTTGATTTCGTATTCCACTGTTTCTGCAGGTTGTGGTTGTAAATAAGCATTTTTTGTTGTCTTAATCTTCATTTTCAATCATTCAGTTGGGTATATTTAGTTGATGGTAGTATAACAAGCCTCTTATTCTGCATTAAAGTTAACCAATACACATATACATTGAGAGAAAAGTCCCACATGCACCACTTGATAAAGTTTACTAGCTTCACATAGTTTAATATGAGGCTTTTGACATGTCAAATGTTAGATGAAGGACATGTCATTTCGGCTTTCAAAGGCTTGACAGGAGGTTTGCAGAACGTAACTTAACAGGGTTAAGTAGAAAATGTCTTACCCTTAGTCCTTAGATGATTGCCACTGTATTATTATTTGGGTTTGGGTTAAATTATTCAATAAAAATCTTTAATAACCTCCCTTGGATTGATTGTAAAATTCTTTAATAACTACTCTTACAACCAATTTAATAGTTATTTGAAGAAACTTATTTGGCTAAATTTACCCATACCAATAAAGTTAGCAAAACCATTATTATTCATAAGTAACTAACTGGTTCGGAGTCTTCGGACCAAGCGGAAGTCAAGATTTTTGACTTGGCCTTGATGAGGTCCTGAACTGATCAGACTCCTCAAGATCGTAAAAACTACAATCAAGATTTCACATGTACGTGTGGCATGTGAAATAAATTTAGAATTTTTGTTGATACAAATTGTTAAATTTGTATTGCAGAAAAAATAAATAAATTTAGAATTTATGTTGATACAAAATAAGTACATATTTTTGTTTTTGAGATGTTTGTACTGTAAAAATTTCAAAATCGTACTTTTTATTTAAAGTATTACCTTACAGGAGAACCTCACCTGTAAAAATCAGATTTGGGATCAGAGGATATAAGAACTTATTGGTTAGGACATAAATACCTTTTAGATAAAGTTGGCGAGGATGATTTGGTCATTTAAAATATTTATTAAATTACATCATAAATTATTTCATAATTACTTTTAAAGGTAATCCCCACATACTTCTTAAAATCGCTACCAAAGATAATCACATTATTAGAAAACTCTTTTAAAAACTTTATGAAACGCTAGTTTTGTACCAAAATTATTAGATTAACTTCCAAAAGACAATACTAAACGGGGCTTAAATTCACTACAAAATTTAACTTCCAACCCTAATTATTTTAGGAAAAAATAAAATCCAACTTCAGCATAGTAAATCCTAAAGTTAATATATAAAACACAAAAAATCTCAAACCAAAATGAAGTAAATCACAAACGGTTTTTATCTCTCCATAATTAGATAATCATTCCTACTAATGACTTAAATAAGGATGGAAAAAACATTGTCTTCCGGTTAAAATTAATAAAAATGATTTGGTCATTTAAAAGATTCATTAAACCTTAGCACATATTATTCATATAAGTATGTTTTAAAAGCAACCTCCACTTACTTTTTAAAATTACAATTAAATATACTTGAATTATTAAATAATCATTTTTGTATCAATAAAAATGATTTGATCATTTAAAAGATTCACTAAATAGTCAATAAAAATGATTTGGTCATTTAAAAGATTCATTAAACCTCATCACATATTATTTTGTAATTATTTTCGAAAGTGTTATGCTCAAAAATAACTTTTCGGCCGCTAATTTAAACAAAGCCCAAAAGATTAATGAGCCCAAAAGAGACTCGTGCCCTCTGTGCTGCCTCCTTTCAAAGTAGAATTAATTGCAAAAATAACCTCTTTTGAAGGTTGGAGTGCAAAACTAACCCTTTCTTAAAATTACTTATTTCTACCCCTTGTATTTAAGTCCAGAGACTGATTTTAAGACTATATTTTTAAAAAAAGGTTATTTCCGAAATGGACTATACAAAATGGGTTAGTTTTCAACAAAACCCTTTCAAAGTATGGAATGAGGCCTTACAGTCTCATTTGATAAAAATGCAAGGGACAACAATTATCTCCTCTTATTCACGCGGGAGAAAGAGCGGCACCTCCTCCATCATTTGTTGGAGGAGGCCACGAAGCTCCTGTTTGAAGTTGTTGCCTCCTTATGAAGAGGTAGTGATCCTCCTTATAGTAATGCCATTGAGGGCCTGTCTTCCTTTTGGTGGAGGCCATATTGGTAGTCTCTTTTCTTAAAAAAAAAATAAATAAATTTAGATATTTTAAATAATTTTTATTGTGTAGTAAAGGTAATACATATTTTTAACTAGTCAAACATAATTAACCACTAAAATTAATGTAGTCAAACTAATGGTGAGGAGATGAGTGTCAATTTTGGAAAAAGATTTTTCCATGTGTGAAACATCAAACCTCAAGTAGGTCATGTGTCAAACGGGTTGGTTAACATGACATGACATGATTATTTATTGGTTAACATGGAAACGACACAATTAATTTATTTATTTACGGGTCGTTTATTGACATATTTATTTATCTGTTTATTGATACGTTTAACTGACACGTTTAATGACTCGTTTATTGACCCGTTTATTGACACATTTAACAATTCGTTTAGTTGATATGTTTAATAACCTTTTTATAACCTATTTAATCATATTTAATACATTTAAATTTTAATATAAATATGATAAAAAACAAAATTAAAATAGAGATGTATGTGACCTCTTGAATTCACAAATATAATCTAAAACCTAAAAAAAAAAAAATACAATCATCTACAAATACTGTTATATGTATTTTTCGAACTCATTAAATGGGCTGGTAAAAACCCAGTTCAAGCCCAATTTAAGCCCGATAAGAAGACCCGATAAAGTCGATCCAGTCAAGGCCCATCAGACGAGGCCCAGTATCAGTTCTAAGCCCAGCGAGCTCTGCAGCTCGCTCATGTAATTTCTTCAGTTGGCATCAACGAACCTGTAAGCACAGCCAGACTACAGCTCGCCTCTTGCACAGCTCGTCTCTTAGCGAGCTCCAGCTCGAGACCGCCATAAACAGCAGCTCGCTCAAGAGCGTAATAAATGTAGTATCTTCCAGAAATAGGCAGTTGCCTAATCCGATCATGATTCTCTCACCAAATATGGCAGTTACCCAATCAAATCGTGATTCCCTCATCAGATATGGAAGTTTATTCAAATTCAAGTCAACATTATCCCAGATTTTATGGAAGCAGTTTCCTGATTCTATTCAAACAAATTAGGAAATGTAATTAATTCATGATTCTCTTCCTTATTTTTCCTGATTATTTGGGAAGTGTAATTAATTCGGGATTCTTTTCCTATTTTACTGCAACTAGAATTGTAACGCCTCTTCCCCTATAAATAGGGGTCAAAAATCATTGTAACAGACACACAATATTGAATAATATACTGTTACTCTGCAGAGATTAAGAGAGACAGTCGTGGACGTAGGCTTATTATTGCTGAACCATGTAAAACACTTTGAGTTTCTTCATCTTACTGGGTTCTTTGCTGTGTTATTTTCTTAGGTTTTTGTGCTTTTTCACATTAATTGCAGGTATTGGGCATTGATTACTCGTTGACTGAAATTCAACGTCGACATTTTGGCGCTAGAATGAGGGTCCAAACTGCAATCTTTTTCATCCCAATTCACCGATTTCTGACATGGGAAAGACCAGATCAAACAGGTATCATGTTGGTGATGACCAGGCGGAGAGCCACATGAACCAATCTCAGCAGAACATACAGCCAGTGCAGGATGCAACAATGCATGCAGCAGGTTCGTCCCATGGATAGGCACTCGGCGCCGCGACAGACATCCCTCATTTGCCTTATCGTCAACCTGTTCCAACAGCCCCGATAGCTGAATGGCAGAATGTGTTGCTGTAAAGGCAAGAAGCGTTGGAAGACACGGTCAGATAACTCACAGAGGCCGTCAACATGTTAGTGCAGGCTCAGGTTCAGAACGTACCTAAGGTTGAGGTTCAAGCACCAAGGCGCGTGCCCCAGCAGCATGAAGCGATGCAAGTGCCCGGAAGGCTGGCAAGAGAAATCCCGCGACTCGCAGGCTCAGCTCGTTCCTCAAATGCGCACTCTAGGGCTGGAGGTTACCTTGATCATGAAGAAAGGGAGGTCGCGCACTCAGCCAGCTTGGTGGTAAGGTTGAGCCAGGGTGAAGAACACCAACGAGCAGAGGTTGGGCACGATAGAGTCAGAGCTGCAGCTCGAAATATTGATGAGGCAAACGAACGACATGCAGGGTCCCATCAGCCTGGGGATTGGCTTGAGGAACACGAAAGGTATGACCCAGAGCATCCGGCTCTAAGTCACAACCATAGGAGGAGATACGAGCTCCGAGATCCACAAGTAGAGGAACTCCTCTAAAGGGTTCAGCAGTTGGAGGCACGACCTGGAGTCCCAGAGCAGCGTGGGCTCTACGGGGAGAGGACCCCCTTTACAAGGGAGATTGAGACACAGCCTCTCCCTCCGAGGTTTAAAGTATCGAGCATTCAGCAGTACAATGGGGACGGTGACCCTTATGACCATCTCGACACCTTTAACGTTCAGATGAACCTGCAAACCAGTAATCCTATGGTGAAGTGCCGAGTATTCCCAGCTACTCTAGGAGATATTCTAAGAACATGGTTCAAGAATCTCCCGGCTCGCAGCATAGGCAGTTGGGAGGAATGTCAACAGAAGTTCATTGCCAGTACAGGGCCTTGAGAAGGTAGCTCACTCTATCCTGCCATCTAGCTACAATCTTTCAGCGTCAGGGTGAGTCATTGAAGGAGTATATCACCAGGTTCAGACGCGAGGTCGCAAATGTTGAGCATCCGTCAGACGAAGGTATACTGACAGCGATCTCGGTTGGGCTACGCAAGGATGGAAAGTTATACGAGAGCATTTACAAGTCCCCAGTGAAGGATCTGTGAGAGTTCTATGAGCGAGCTGCGAAGGAAATCAGGTGGGAAGAGACCTTCGGCCCGAAGAAGCAGAATCAGAAGAATGAAGCAGGCAGTTCCAGCCAACCAAAGAAGAGAAATAATGGCAGGAACGAAGAAGGAAGAAATAGTGGCTCAAGTAACCAGATCGCTAAGAAAGCAAGGAGAGAGCCAAGGTATGAGCGACCTCGACGTCAAGGTCGTTATGAAGGATACAACGTCCTGACGGCTTCACCAGACATGATTTACGCTATGAAAAGGAACAGGGAAGATTTTGAGAGGCCCAATCCTATAAGGGCTCCTATTCAGCAAAGGGATCAGAGTAAGTTCTGTGCCTATCATAATGAGGTAGGGCACAGTACTTTGGACTGTTGATCATTGAAGAACGCCATTGAGAAATTGATCAGGCGAGGTCGCTTGAGAAACTATATAGCGAGACCCGTAAATTCGCGACCTCCACAACAACGACCTCAGCAGCAACAACCAGCACAGCAGCAACCCCTACAAGCTCTTGAATCAGAGCATGAACCTGCGGTAAGAACCATTTTTACCATTCATGGTGGCCTCCACATCGCAGGTGATTCAAACAGATCTCATGAGAAGTACGTCCGAGAGGCGAATCACACTTTTCGGCTCAATAGGTTAAGTGGATCGGCAAAAAGAGCAAAAACGACCTCGGACGAGATTGTGTTTATCGATGAGCATGCTAGGGGTGTGATTTGGCCCCATAATGATGCGCTGGTTATTCGAGCCAAAATCAGCAATATGGAATTTAGGCGCATCATGATTGATACTGGGAGCTCGGTGAACGTGATGTATAGGAGTTGTTTTGATCAAATGGGACTGCGAGCAGAACAAATGAGACCGTCCCCAGAACCTTTATATGGTTTCACTGGAGATGTAGTAGTACCAGTGGGCCAGATTAAGTTGTCGTTGACTCTTGGTGAGGCAGGTCGTCAGGCGATAACTCTGACAAATTTCTTGATAATTGATTGCCCATCAGCCTATAATGTGGTCCTGGGTAGACCTGCCATGAACGAGTTGGATGTGGTTACCTCGACCAGAACTCTTACAGTCAAGTTCCCGACTCCTAATGGCATCGGATGTGTTCGAGGAGAGCAGCACTTAGCCCGGCGCTACTATGAAAATGCTGTAAAGATGGACGTTAGAGGAAAGAAAGTGAACGTGGTTTTGGGGGGCGAACCACGAACAATGACTGAGAAAGGAATCAGTCACGACTTGGACCCTTGCGAGGTAGATGCAGACCGAGCTACTGGTCCAATTAAAGAATTAGAATATGTACAAGTCAGCGATGTAGATCCAGAGAGGTGCTTAAAGTTGGGGAGAGGATTAGCTGCAGAATTAAGGGCCCAGCTCGCTGACTTCCTAAAGGCGAACTTGGATGTGTTTGCATGGAATCATGAGGACATGGTGGGAATAGATCCAAAAGTGATGTCTCACAGGCTGAACATTGACCCTCACTTCAAGCCAGTTCGCCAAAAAAGAAGAGCAATGACAGGAGAACGTTACTTAGCACTGAAAGAAGAGGTAGACAAACTGTTGGCTAACAAGTTCATTCGAGTAGCTTACTACCCGACCTGGGTTGCCAACCCGGTTTTGGTGAAGAAGAAGAATGGGAAGTGGAGAACTTGCATCGACTTCACTGATCTTAATAAGGCATGCCCAAAAGACAGTTTTCCCCTACCAAGGATAGATCAGCTCGTGGACGCTACTGCAGGCAACGAGCTTCTGAGCTTCATGGATGCATATTCGGGATATAACCAGATCCCAATGAAACCCGAAGACGAAGAGCACACCTTATTCATGACTGATCGGGGGTTATATTGCTACAAGGTGATGCCCTTCGGGTTGAAAAATGCTGGGGCAACCTACCAACGCTTAGTAAACATGATGTTTAAAGAACAGATAGGAAAGACCATAGAGATCTATGTTGATGACATGCTAGTAAAATCCAAGCAAGTAGTTGACCATGTCCGTGACCTGGGAGAGATGTTTCAAATTCTGAGAAGCTACCAGATGAAGTTAAATCCGCTCAAATGTGCATTCGGAGTAGCTTCTGGGAAGTTTCTAGGCTTCATGGTCAACAGTAGAGAAATTGAAGCAAACACTGAGAAGATAAAAGCATTGATCGACATGAGATCGCCAACCAGGGTGAAAGATGTACAGAGCCTCAACGGCCAAGTCGCAGCACTGAGCAGGTTCATTTCGAAAGCTACAGACAAGTGTATCCCTTTCTTTGACATTTTGAAGAAGGCCAAGAACTTCGAGTGGACTGAATAATGTGAAATAGCCTTTCAGCAGTTGAAGGAATACATTGGGCGAGCTCCACTCCTTTCTAAGCCCAAAGGAGAAGAAAAACTAATTTTGTACTTGGGAGTGTCACAGCAAGCTCTGAGTGCTGCACTGGTGAGGGAAGAAGAAAAGACGCAGCTTCCGGTGTATTATATAAGCAAGCGGTTGCAGGATGCTGAAACCAGGTACTCGCAGATGGAGAAACTAGCTTACTGCTTGGTGATCGCATCAAGGAAGCTACGACCTTACTTTCAGGCTCATACAATTGAAGTCCTCACCTAGTACCCATTGAAACAAGTCTTACAAAAGGCAGATACCTCAGGTCGACTGTTGAAATTGGCAGTGGAGCTCGCACGATTTGACATCCAGTTTAAGCCAAGGATGGCCATCGAAGCTTAAGCCTTGGCAGATTTCATAGCAGAGTTTACAGGACCTGTGGATGATGAAACTGAATCTTCTGAAGATCCGGTCTGGGAGCTCTATGTTGATGGATCATCCAGCGAGCAGAGGGCTGGAGCTGGAATTCTACTGATCAGTCCTGAAGGCCACAAAATTCTTTGTGCTTTAAGGTTTGACTTTCAGGCAACAAACAATGAGGCTGAGTATGAAGCTCCACTCGCGAGTCTGCGTTTGGCTAAAGAGATGCGAGCTGAACGATTGAAAGTCTTCAGCGATTCACAGCTCGTTGTCTGCCACATATTGGGGGAATATCAAGCCAAGGGACCAAAAATGGCCCTTTACCTCCAGAAAGTTCACAAGTTGCTAGGTGCATTTCAAAAGTACGAAGTGAAGCAGATTTCACGAGTTCAGAACGCGCATGCAGATGCATTAGCTCGCTTGGCAACCACCCGAGATGCAAATTTTCTTGGGGCAATCCCAGTTGAATTTCTACTAGCTCCAAGCATAGAAGAAAAGAATGTGATGATGGCAATATCTGTGCAGCCCGATTCTTGGATGAGCCCAATTCTCACTTATTTGTAGGACGAAAAGCTGCCAGGTGACAAGCTGGAAGCCTGGCGTCTGCAAGCTAGAGCAGCCAGATATTGCATCTATGATGATGCACTATACAAGAAGGGGTTCTCAGCTCCGCTGTTAAGTTGCATTGATGGCCCTGAGTGTGAAACAGTACTGAGACAAATACACGAAGGTCATTGTGGGAACCACGCTGGGGGGCTGTCTCTAGCTCAGAAAGCACTTCGTCAAGGTTTCTATTGGCCCATTATGAAGCAGGATGCCATCAATTTAGTCAAGAAATGTGACAAGTGTCAGAGGTTTGCTGAGGTTCCACGAGCTCCACCAGCTTATCTCCAACAAATAGTGAGCCCATGGCCCTTTGCCATTTGGGGGATGGATTTGATCGGGCCTCTGCCAATGGCGCGAGGAAGATGCAAACATGCAGTGGTTGCGGTAGACTACTTCACCAAGTGGGCAGAAGCGAAGGAACTGGCAGAAATCTCCACAATGAAAATCGAGAAGTTTGTGTGGAGTAATATCATCTGCAGATTTGGGGTCCCACAGCAGATAGTGACAGATAATGGAACCCAGTTCAGCAGCGACCAGTTTCTTAGGTTCTGTAGCGAGCTGAAAATAGTCAAGAGCTTCTCAGCAGTGGATCATCCGCAAGCCAATGACCAAGTAGAAGCTGTGAACAAAATCATAAAGCATGCCCTGAAAATGAAGCTGGAAACAAAGAAAGGAGCGTGAGTAGATGAGCTCCAGAAAGTGTTGTGGTCTTACAGAACTACAACTTGCGGTTCCACAGGCAAAACCCCATTCTCAATGGTGTATGGGTCTGAAGCCATGATCCCAGCTGAGTTAGAAGTCTCCTCGCAACGAAGAGCGACCTTCAATCCAAATGACAATGATCAACTACTCGCTGCAAACCTAGATCTGCTTGAAGAAGCCAGGGAAACGGCCAGGTTGAGAGTAGCTGTCTATCAGCAGAGAATAGTGAGGTACCATAATAAGTATGCTCGGATTCACAGATTCAATGTTGGGGACTTAGTTTTACGTCTCATTCTGCCAGGAGCCCGCAAGCCAAGTGATGGATCCTTAGGCCCGAACTGGGAAGGACCCTATGTTGTCAAAGCAAACCTGGGGAATGGAGCTTATCGTTTAGTCAATGAGAATGGAGCTAAAGTCCCTCAAGCTTGGAATGTCGAGCATCTCCGCCCTTATTATCAGCAAACTCTTTGTAATATGTAATTCAAACTCATCCTAGTTAATAAAAGCTTCATTTCCCACTGCTTATGATTCAACTCATTTCACTAGGCTAACGGGCTCCGAGCTTAATAGCTCGCCAATAAAGAGCCTCAAAAGCAGATGACTAAGTGTCACTGCATAGCTCGCTATAAAAGAAAAAGAGCCTAAAAAGCAAACGAGGTGATGACCCATTGCATAGCTCGCTATAAATAACAGAGAGCCTCAAAAGCAGATGACTAAGTGTCACTGCATAGCTCGCTAATAAAGAGTCTAAAAAGCAGGCGAGGTGACGACCCCCTGCATAACTCGCTATAAATAATAAAGAACCTCAAAAGCAGATGACTAAGTGTCTCTGCATAGCTCGCTAATGAGGAGCCTAAAAAGCAGGTGACGACCCCTATATAGCTCGTTAACTTCTAAGTAATCAATTGTTTATATTTACAAGTTTTTATTAACTAATTGAGTTAAGCGATTGCTTTAGTCAAATTTTAAGCTCGTTAACCATCAGCTCGCAAGAAATTTGATAACTCTAAAGTTGAAGATCATAAAATAGATCATAACATATGCAATAGCTTAAATGCATTCAACACAGAATAAATAATGAAAGAAATTTCATTAAGAAATAAAAGTTCATTACAAATTGAAACAAAAATACAAGTATAATAAAGAAAAAATGCTAGCTCTGAGTTGGAGGATCTAGGCTCTGAGCCGGAAGATTTGAACTTTAAGCAGGGGGGTCAGTGCTCTGAACCGGATGATCGCGGGGAGAAGACAAGCTAGGAAGCTCAAGATCGCCTGCGGGCTCAGATTGAGAGGTCGCACCAAGAGCTTGCTCTGACGGAAGAATTGGATCAGATGAAGACGAGGCAGCCCTTGCTTTAAACTCCTCTACAAATTCGAGTCTCCTATCTCCAAAGATAGTAAAATCCATCTCTAGATGAGACATCCACAGAGTGTAGAGGAAGTTGCGACCTGTTGACTCCTCAATCTCATCCTTTGCTTGGGCAACCTGTACTTCCAATTCTCGAGCAGCCCGTTCTCTGAAGATCGTTAGCTCTTCGAAGGCATTATCAGCATGACGGTTAACGACCTTAGCTTCTTCCTTCATGGCTTCAACTCGCTGTTCTGCAGCCTCAGCCTGCTGTATGGCCTCCACTTGTTGCCTAAGCACTTCGGCTCGCCTTTCTGCCTCTTCAGCCCGTTTGATTGCAGCATCCTCAGCATGTTTAGCAGTGGCTTCTACCTCCTCAGTCCGTTTCTCGGCAGCTTCAGCTCGCTCCATTGCAGCATCAACCTGACGATGAAGCACTTCGATTTTATCCTCTGCTGTTGAAGCCCGCTGCTCGTCCAGCTTAGCCCGCTGCTCAGATTGCCTCAGTTCTTCTTTGGTTCTGTGAAGCTCATCCCTTAGCGTGACATGCTCATTTTCCACTTTTCGAAGAGCTTTCTCGGCTGTCTGCCTTGCAACGTTTGCCTCAATAATCTTTACTTCCTGACCCTGTACTCTTCCCTCGACCAGAGTCGCTAGCTCATCAGTAGCAGCCTGCAGCTCGTCCTCCAATTTTGCTATTCGATCCTCGGTGAGTTTGGTCAACCTTCTGCTCTTCATCGATGCAAGAGCAACCTGAAATTTCCACAAGTTAATACTTAATAAAGCGAAGAAGTCAGATATGAAAAAGAAGATAACTGACCAGCATAGCGTGTCGAGTTGCGAACTCATCCAGGTCCGCACCTTTGAGGGTCTGATTTTCCAAAGGCCTCGGGTGAGTCAACATAATTGTTGCCCAATTATCAAGGAGAGAAGTCAAGTACCTCCCCTCAGGTCCAATTTCGATTCCGGCTTCGTTGGCGATGAAGGCCCTTCAGCTTCCGGGGCATCAGGTTCTATAGTCTTGTAAACAGTATTGAGAGAGAAAAAGGTACGCTTAGACCAATTCTTCTTCAATAAGTTATTGGTGCCAGCCCGGGCTGCCTGGGTAGCGACCTCGGATGGAGTTTCCCCTTCTCTAAGTTGAGGAGCGACCTCAGTCTGAACTGCTCCTTTTCCATGAGAGGTAACTCTAAGAAGAGCTTCCCCTTGCTGCGAGCTCTGGATTGGAATCAGCTGAAGATCCGCAAGTGCGGTTGAAAGTGGCATCTCACTAGGACCAGCGGCCACAGGAGCCTGGTCCTTAGCAGATGGCTTTGGGCGTTTGATCGGAGCAGCTGGAGAAGAGGATCCAACTGGCCGCTTGGCTAGAGTTGTTGAAGAGGCTGGAGTCTAGGCAGGACTTTCAGAAGGGCATTGCAGAAGAGTAAGCTTCCTCCTTTTGGTGGGAACTTGTTCGGTGGAAAGAACAGAGGAAGTAGATTTTTGAGATACACCCACTACTGGGGGCGCGAGCTGGAGCTTGTGATGCTTCACCGGGTATTGCAGCTGTTGAAGGGGCTGGAGACTCGGTAGATCAATCAGAAGGGAACTCCAGCAAAGCGAGTTTCTTCCTTTTAGCCGAAGCTTGCCCAGTAAAAGAAGCAGAAGCTGGAGAAATTGTTTGAGATGCGCCCTTTGATGAGGCGCGAGATGAAGCCGATTTTGCCTGAGCTGGGGCGCGAGCAAGAGCACCTTGGGTAGAAGTTTTCCGAGTCGAAGAAGGTGTTCGAGCTGTTCTTGCTGTTTGCGTAGAAACAAATTTTGGAGGTCAAGGAGCAGATGTATCCCCTGCCTAGACTGGAACTTCAAGAACAGAAGGAAGTCTGGGGTCGTCACCCATGTTGCCTATGTCCTCTTCAGGCCACAAAGGTGGAGTTTCCTTGGGAGGGGCAAGGTCGTAGGCACTAAGAAGAGCATCGCTGAACTTGCTACTGATGCTCACTTCCTCCGAATTCGCGAGCGTATTAAGAGCTCATTTTTCCTCGCTGCTGAGGGGAGTCTCATCCATCTTCAGTACTGCAAAGCAAAACATTAAAAAATATATATATTATTATTACGGAGGTTTGTTAAAATTTATTTTCTGCATACCTGGTTCCAGAACGAAGCAAAAATTATGAAGACCCACGAGAGAGGGGCAGGAGACGTAGAACCAGCTCGTTTTGTACGGTCTAACATTGGACTTGCCCTTCGCATCCCCTTGGGGCAAGAGATCTTTGTATTTTGACGGACGAGCTGTGAGGTAAAAGATGCCATCAGGTTTCTCTCCCTCTTTAGCACTTACAGCCTTGAAGTTGTAAAACTGCTGTATGATTTTTGGAGTAGGTGGAGAAAGGCCGTTCCTGAGGAAGGCCAAAACCAGAGAGGTCAGCTGCGTATAGGAGTTCGGTGTCAATTGGAATAGCGCGAGCTTGATTGCGTTGAGGAATGCAATCAAGTAAGGAGGCATGGGGAATCTTAGTCCCTGCTCAAGATGTTGGGCGCTGACAGCGACGTACCCCCTTGGCGGATAGCAGGCATGGTTTTTGGGAGTAGGTATTAGTGCACGACAACCCATAGGGATGAGAAATTACATAATATGCCCTGTCACCTCCAAGAATTCCAATGAAGAGGGATGGTAGGCAAGTGTATCCCGAGCTTCTCTTCCCTTCCTAACATGCTCTCGAGCTTCGTCTCGCTCATGAGCCTCCTTGCCTTGAGAAGTTTCTCTGCTAGTTCCACTTGAAGACATCTGTATGATGAAAACATGATCAGGTCGCAGCAAGCAAGCTATTAAAATACTAAATATTTCTAAGTGTCATAATTTGCAGGTCGCTTGTGCATTGAGGGGCTCGACCTATGAATAGCGACCTGCGAGAGCAATCAGCGAGCTAATGGTTTACAGGAACCTAGTTCTACAGTTCGCATGCATAACAACCCACAAACAGTAATAAGGTTGCTAAAAGGCACGTAACAAGATTAAATTGACAGAAGTTGAAAAGTTTTGTTCAAGAAACTTAGAACAGCAAAAGTTCAACACTAAAAAATATGATGTACTCAAACTATTTGGACACAATAATGGCAAAGTCTCAACAAGCGACAGTTTAATATCAAGAGCATGGCATGTTCATACCATCACATACACAAGAATTGCGTAATGAAAACATAATATGATATGAACTCAGCAAAATAATCCAAAGAACTGAAAGTTTGAAGAAAGAAACCAGAAGCTTACATTGAATCTTTGATGAAGAGGAAAGAAACGGCGATTGGAGGTGTTGATTTCGTGAAAAATTGGTAAGTTTTCTGAACTTGGTTGCCTAGTATCAGTTCTAAGCCCAGCGAGCTCTGCAGCTCGCTCAGATAATTTCTTCAGTTGGCATCAACGGACCTGTAAGCCTCGTGCACAGCTCGCCTCTTGCACAACTCGTCTCTTAGCGATCTCCAGCTCGAGACCGTCATAAACAGCAGCTCGCTCAAGAGCGTAATAAATGCAGTATCTTCCAGAAATAGACAATTTCCTAATCCGATCATAATTCTCTTACCAAATATGGCAGTTACCCAATCAAATCGTGATTCCCTCATCAGATATGGAAGTTTATTCAAATTCAAGTCAACATTATCCCAGATTTTATGGAAGCAATTTCTTGATTCTATTCAAACAAATTAGGAAGTGTAATTAATTCATGATTCTCTTCCTTATTTTTCCTGATTATTTGGGAAGTGTAATTAATTCGGGATTCTTTTGCTATTTTACTGCAATCAGAATTGTAACGTCTCTTTCCCTATAAATAGGGGTCAAAAATCATTGTAACGGACACACAATATTAAATAATATACTGTCACTCTGCAGAGATTAAGAGAGACAGTCGTGGACGTAGGCTTATTATTGCTAAACCACATAAAACGCTTTGTGTTTCTTCATCTTACTGGGTTCTTTGCTGTGTTATTCTCTTGGGTTTTTGTGCTTTCTCACATTGATTGCAGATATTGGACATTGATTACTCGTCGACTGAAATTCAACGTCGACAAATACAATCCTAAACATAAAAATACAAACATTCACAAAGATGAGTATAAAAACGTATTTGCAAATATAGTTCTTCGTATTACAAAAAACAATATAAAAAATGTATCTGCAAATATATTCCTTCGTATTGGGAAAAAAAAATCAACTGTTTAATGTTGATTGCATCCACCAAACTACAACCTATCAAAACATGATAACTAAAACTTAGCTAATTAGTAAATTTAGTGTACATTTATACATGAAAAAATATTTTAACAAATATCTTATCAAAACCAATAAAATTTTATAACTACACGGTAATTTGCCCCCGTCAACCCACCAACAAAAAATAAAATAAAATCTGCATTTATGTGTCTGCTTTACTTAAATTTCTTTTGTGAGAACTCTTTACTCTTTACCTAACAAGATATTACCTCTCAAAGGCAACCTCTTAACAAATATGATGCCTTTATTAAGATATATTATTTTTGAAAAGGGGTAGAGTTGTTTTCCTATTTATGGACTAAAAGTATAATTTCATTAACATGTAAATTGCTTATAAACAAACTTTTAACTAAAACCTAACACCACTTGATAAAGCTTTGCTTTTTGGAAGGGGAGGAGAAACCTCACCTCTTTTTACGTATTCTATTTGTCAAACCTCCTTTGTGATTTTTGTCCAAATCCTTCAGTGTATATATCATCTACTGCACTACCTCTAAATTTGTCATCAATACATCTTGGTCATGCCATACTGAACACTTTCGACCTTCCTATGGGCAGCAGCAGTAATAGCAACATCAATGGTAGCACGAATCCTACCATCCTGAGCTTGGCCCTATAACAAATTTGTATCAATGACAATCCAGTCCTCAACATGCTCCACTTTGTTCACTCTTGCCCGTGTCATAAAAATGGATTGGAATCATTGTTAATAGCTATGTTTGGTGCAAATCTAGTCACCATCCCACATTGAGGGACTTGTTTTATCTGCAAAGGCAAGTCCTTTTCAGAGTCCACTAAATCATCTTTCCTGCTTTCTTGTGGTAGATTTACGGTAACAATAAGCAAGAGAGACATCATGAGGAACTACTGTAACTAGAACTTGCACAAAGAAAGTATCCTCCAGACAAGAAGTTGATTTATCATTAAAAGTAAACACTAGAAAGCCAAAACCATTAACAAAGTGACTTAAGATTCTAGCTAGTTTTCGTTGCATAAAAACCAATTTATAATATAAATTGTAGTCTTTTTGTAAATTTGAACACTTAAAATGATTATTGAAAAGTCGAATTATGTATTGCAAAGTAAGGACCTAGCCCTAGATATTCACGTGCCTCTTAATATACCATACTTTATGACAAGCTTGAAATCTAATATGTGAAAACAAAAATGTGTTGTGTACCATAGGCTTAATGTCCACACACTCTAGCAAATGTAATATTCACTTATAATACTTTAATAGTCCACTATCAACACAAGAATTCAAATATTACCATATGCTATGAACTTCAGATCTATTATGTTGCATAGGCCATGGGTGCAGTAAGTTGGCAGCACGTTTTTATTCAAAAATAAAATAAAATATAATAAAGCCATACCTTTTAAAAGAATGATCCACATAGCTCTGGAGCTTTATACCATTTCGTAGTTACATAATCCTGTATGTTATCATATAATTTAAAGAAAAATCAGTTCCATATCCTCATCAAACGTGTGGTTGTTTTATGTTACAAAAATACTATGTATAACAAAGGTATCAATTATTTAGTAAATAATCTCTCAGATCTATTATGCTTGTAATTTGTAATGTATATCGTCCAGAAAATAGTTGTTGGGGTATCATTAAATAAGATGAAGGAGATGGTTGCTATTATTGTCGTGCTGTTAGAGATGAAAGAGATGACTTACGGGTTGAGTGGTCGTGTGGTGTCTAGTATCGTGTGGTTGCTGCTACCCATGTTGGAAATGGCTCACAGGTTGTGATATGTGAAAAGGGAATGGAAGTGTGAGTGATTGCTATTTATGGATGGAGAAATTTGTGAAGGATAATAGAATATATATATATATATATATATACATAATACATTGAAATTAGATGAATACCTTTCTAGCATAAAATTAAATTTTTACCCTCGTTATATGAGTCAACCCATGACACAATTAAGGGAACAGGAACTCGATACGATTATTAAATGAGTTAGGTGGGTTAGGCAGGTTGACCCGTTTATTTACACAACTCGTTTATACTCAACTCTAACCCGTAATATTCGTGTCAGATTCATATCGACCTGTCGCGTTGGGTTTTAAATTGCCACCTCTAATTATATTACATAATTCTTAATGAAAAAATAAAATTAAGTGAAAATGACTATAGTACCCCTCTGAAGTTAAAATTAACGGTTAAAAAAAGTCAAACTATTAAATGAGAAGAGACAATTGTAACAAACATCAAAGATTGTTTTCGCCTGAAAAAAATCAAACCTCGGAATATTATGGATTGGCCTACCTCACAACAAACAACATTCTTGTTCAGAAAACAAACAACATTGGACTCCAACTAATGGGCCCAATGTAGGTCCATGGGCCCAAACTCTATTAAAAATTCGATAAAATTTTTGCTCCCGCTCATTTCAAATTCCCAAATACAAAGCCCTAAAATTTTCCTTGCATCGCTTTCCGGAGAAACAAACGCACCACCAAGCAAAAATGAGAGAAGAAGAGATCGAGAAGCTCCGTGGAGTGGTCCGAGACTGTGTGAGCAAGCACTTGTACTCGTCCGCAATATTCTTCGCCGACAAGGTCGCGGCACTGACCAACGATACTGCTGACGTGTACATGCAGGCTCAGGCTCTCTTCTTGGGCCGCCACTACCGCCGTGCCTTCCACCTCCTTAACGCCTCCAAGATCGTGCTCCGCGACCTCCGCTTCCGCTACTTAGCCGCCAAGTGTCTGGTAACAATGCTTCTTCTTTTCCACTGTATATTGGTTTAGTTGATTTGACTAAGTAGTTTGTCTTTTTGATGATAATTAGGAGGAACTGAAGGAGTGGGATCAGTGTCTGTTAATGCTTGGTGAAGCAAAGGTTGATGATGATGGCAATGTATATGACACAAAAGATAGCAACGCGATGTACTTGGATAAAGATGGGGAAGATAGAGAGATTAATGTAAGTTTAAATGTTGTGGATTTGTTGTATTCTCATTTTCTAACTTCAATTAAAAAAAAAAAAAAATTATGTGATTTGAAATTGATTCCGCTTTTTGGGTGTCTGATAGATAACTGTTAATACACCAACTAAGATTGCTGGTCTTATTTTTATGGTAGAGGTTTTTGGAGATCTTTGAGTGATTATTGAACCTATTATGAAATATGTGTTTTTGGGTTTGGTAGATCTCTTCGGCAATATGCTTTTTGAGAGGCAAAGCATACGAAGCTTTGGAAAATCGTGCCCAGGCTCGGCAGTGGTTAGTTTTTCTTAACCCATCTTGTTTAGTAAAACAAATTTATTCTTTTCAGTCATTTGGCCTAAATTGTGTGATGTTTGTATCTGTTTGAGTGTTATTGTTGCAAGCTTTATAACTTACACGGTCTGGTTTAAACTCTTTTACCACGTATATTACTGCCACCTAGGTTTAATAATTTTAAATTTTCCAATAGCATTTTATTTGGGCCCCTTTTTTTAATTCTGAATTGACAATAGTAGTGTAACTGGAAATTTTTACATGAAATATATAGTTTGAAAGTCAGACAGAGCATAGATTTCTTTTTCTTTGTTGTCATTTCTGAGTAGATTTTGTTGGAAAAATTTTCTTGAAGGCTTGTTCCTAGTCATTACGTAGAGAAACATCTATAAGTAGATGGATAGACTAGAGATTCGGTAGATCAAAGCAGAATTTGACATTAAATGAAAATTTTCTGTAGTAGGAGTTAGTGCGTTGAGGTGGTTCAGTTAAATATGAGTGCTGATACTTGTAAATGATGTGCTAAGAGATTGGGTTGCCAAATTGGTATAATGCATGAAGTTGATATTCTATTTGCTCGCCTTTTTACCAGCTAAATGGTTCTACATTTAACTATTATTTATGTATCACATGTATTTTTGCTATTCTTTACTCTAGTTATTGGATGAAACTACATAGCTGCTGTGTGAAAAAATAAATCACTGACCCAATTGTTCATCTGACTCAACTCTAATGAAACCAGTTACTAATTTGCTGCCTTTTTTTTTTTTTTCCTATTGCATCAGAACATAGATTACATCATTACTTTTCAGTCTTACAGTTCTAGAGCATAAATGGTCTAATGATGTGCAATGGTAAAATTTCAAATAACAGTTGACATGCTTCTGTTGATGAATCGGCTTTACAACATCTTGTTACCCATACCTGCTGGATGTTGGAACTAGAAATTGATGGCTGTCTGAACTAGAAAGTTTGCATTCATTTCAATAAATTAGTTGTTTCCTTTGGATAGTCCTTTTGTTCTTACTAAATTTTTATAAGTTTTGGAAGATTGCTTCTTCTGCCACTTTCACAATTAATTCTGCTTGAAGCAGCATGTCAATGATTCCATTGTATTGGATTTCAAATAGTTTAAATCTATTTGGAATGCCAAGGTGTTTTTGCAAAAGTTCAGTATTGTGCTCGGGGTTTAGCCTTTAGCTAATGGAGAGATCAACGCTACCATAGTTTTAAAAGGCGCAAGGCGCACCAAGGCGCAAAGGGGCTGTGGAGCCCGAGGCGCAAGGCGCAAGGCGCAAGGCGCGCCTTTTCAAGGCGAGGCGCACTTAAAAAAAAAAAACCTTAAAATATTATAAATTCATAAACAACTAACAATAATAAGATAAAATTCAATAAAATAAACATCTAATAATTAATTATAATCAAAATTATCATCATAATCAAAGTTCAACAACTAAATATCCTAAGCAAACACTAAAAATCATCGAAGTTCAATTAAAAATTAAGTCAATAACTAAGTGTCCTACCCTAGGCAAACAACAAAAGTCATTAGTCATCATCAAAATGCAATAAAACAAACAAGAACTAGTGACTAGCACTAGTCACAAAAAATGTTCACTCATAGTGTTCAATCAATTGAATCGTCAAAGTCATCATCAAAATCATCATCCTCCTCTCCCATCTCTTCATCTTCTCCTTCTTCCTCTAGAAATCCTTCTCCCTCTCTCTCTTCTTCTTCTGCATCTAATCCTTGATATTCCTCTTCTTCTTCCTCAACAATCGGTTGCCTTGTTTTTGTCGGTTGCCTTGATGAAGAACCTGATTTTGATCTAAATCTATAGCTAGGCTCTCCAACTCCTGCAGCCATAGCAACATTGCCCCATGTCAACCCATCATCATCTGAAAAAACATTCTCATCATCTATACCATCCTCGAGACTAAGCTTCCCCATTAACCATTTATTGCTTTCATCAATGTCGGTCAATGCAATAGGATCGATCGTATCACGCATTTCATACCGACGTCTCAAAGCTCTATTGTATTTCACAAATACCAAGTCGTTTAAACGACTTTGAGCAAGCCTATTTCTTCGTTTAGTATGAAGCTGCAAGAATTTGTTCAAAAAAAAAAAAATAATAAGGATATAAGATATATTAAATGAACGAATTATTTAAAAAAAACCATAAGAACATATACTTACATTTTCAAACACACTCCAATTACGTTCACAACCAGAAGAACTGCAAGTGAGGCTAAGAACTTTTATTGCAAATTTCTTCAATGTAGGTGCTGAATCTCCATAAGCATTCCACCATTCAGCTGTAAATTAAAATTCATGGATTAATGATTAATCTTTAATATTATGTTTATTTAATTTAATTTAATAAGACATGATATATATACCTGGTGATTTTTCAGCTCTCTTTCTAATGGCCATATAGTTTCCGAATAATCCCTCCGCATTCCAATACTTCGGAAGCTCATTATCAATTTGATCTTGCATCTTAGGATCCGGAACCAATCTTCTTAGGCATTCATAAAAGCCCATCTTCACTTCTTCATGAATTTCACCTTTAGCCTTGTAGAAGTATTCGGGGTTCAAGTACCATCCGGCAGCATGCAAGGGGCGATGAAGCTGAACATCCCATCTACTATCAATGATTCGAAAGATAGGCGCATACCTAGCCTCATCCCCATCAAAAGAGGCAGCAATAGCTTCTTTGGCTCTATCCATGGCCTCATAAATATATCCCATAGCAGGCTTCCTTTCACCATCCACTATGCGGAGTACACTCACTAGTGGGCTAGCCACCTTGAGAGCAAACACCATATTACTCCAAAAAGTAGGCATCAAAATCACTTCTAGTGCCCTTTTACCCCCCGCTTCTTTTGCCCACTTGCTCGTACGCCATTCATCTGAGGTAAACATTTTTCTAAGATTACTTTGCAACTTGTGCATCCTGCCCAAAGTGATAAAGGCAGTTGCAAACCTCGTTTTTGCTGGCCTAAGCAACTCTTTGTTGTTGGTAAACTTTCTTAGCATGTTTACCAAACCGGGACGGGTGTAAATATAGCTAGTCACCATTACCGCTCTCTCAAATGTCTTCTTCAAATTAGGCACCTTGAAAATATCTTCCAATATTAAATCAATACAATGAGCTGCACATGGTGTCCAGAAAAGTGTGGGATATTTTGCCTCCAATAATTTTCCTGTTATCATTTACAAAAGAAAAGAACATTAATTAGTAATAATACTAGTACACATCTAATTTAAAGTCAAATTGTTTTATTTATAATAATAATTAATAATACAAAAATAAACTTCATACCTGCTAAAACATTATTTGAAGCACTATCCGTCACCACTTGAATGACATTTCTTACTCCTATCTCTTCCACAATACCACTTAATAATTCAAACAGCTTGTCACCGGTCTTTGCATAAGCGGAGGCATCAACAGACTTGTAAAACATACTTCCTTTAGGAGAATTGATTAAAAAGTTAATCAATGTCCTCTCTCTCCTATCCTTCCAACCATCTGATAACACCGAACATCCATATTGAGCCCACACTTCTTGATGATCTTTCAATATTTTATGAGTGTTTTCCACCTCTTGCTTTAAAAGGGGAACCCTAACTTCATGAGGAGTAGGTGGCTTCATACCCGGACCATATTGGCCCACTGCTTCAACAAAAGCTTTAAAACTATCATATGATGCAGCATTAAATGGAATGCCTGCATCATACATCCATCTAGCAAACATGGTACAAGCTCGACCTCTCAACTCTTTCTTAGCCGCACTATCCATCTCATTTAACATCAATTGCTTCCCTTTCGCTTTCCTTACAGTGACTTCGGGATTGGGAGCAAAGAAAACATCCAATGGACCCTTTTGTTTTGGCCCCTTAATACTAACTCCACTACTAAATCCACCATAACCTTTTCTTTTACTTGAAGGTGGTTCTATTAGTGGTTCTTCATCATACCCTTCACCCATTTCATACTCAACAAATGGTTCCATATTACGCTCATCCCTATCATTCTTCTTTTTCAACAAATACTCTTTTATCTCTTGTCTTATAGGTTCAGGACATTGTTCACATCGTTTAGCATTCCTAAACCCCCCCACCAAATGTTGTTTTGCTCGATGGATCCCTCCTTTAGTCACTTTGCCACAAAATTTACATTTTACAGTATTTTTATCTCTATGATCCGGCAACTCAACATAATTCCATGCAGGGTCTGAGGATTTAGTACTAGCCGAGCTAGAGTAGTCGGCTGCAAACAAAATAGATTCATACATTAACATAATATATAAACACTAACAGCCTATAAATTACACACATACATTATACATACATCAACAAATAAATTAACAGCCTATAAATTACAAACATTCATGAAACTAGTTGTACAAATAAATGAAGAAATTGATCAAAAGATTGAAGATAAGAGGAGAGAATAAAGACTTACTTGGGTTCATTTTGAGGTTTGAGCTGAAGATGCTGAAACTGATGAGATGAGAAGAGAGGACAGTCACCGGCAGCGGGATGAGGATGCTCGGACGGCGGCGGGAAGGCGACTGGAAACAGAATCGGCAGCTTAACGGGTCGGGTAGAGAGAGAGTGGTCGGGTTGAGAGAGAGAGAGTGTTGAAGAAGCTGAAAACTGAGGAGGGGAGAAGAGAGGACAGTCACCGGCGGCAGGAAGGGGGAGATCGGCGACCGGACGGCGTAGAGAAGGCGGTTGGAAGAAAAACTCGGCTGCTGGGCGGGTCGGGGAGAGAGAGAGAGTGTCGAACAGGCTGAAACTGCACAGATCTGTTA
Organism: Litchi chinensis; assembly: GCA_019925255.1. Lineage (NCBI taxonomy): Eukaryota > Viridiplantae > Streptophyta > Magnoliopsida > Sapindales > Sapindaceae > Litchi > Litchi chinensis. Next base: position 18,101,159 of record CM034467.1, on the reverse strand, counting down.
CAGAAGCACTCACCGGCGGTGGAATGAGTCAGATCGGCGACCGAACGGAAGCGGGAAGACGGCTGGATGACAGATCGGTCGATTCGGAGCCGAGGTACAGGGGGTTAGGCTGTCGGGTAGGGCAAAAAACGGGTGGGAAAGAAAAAAAAAAAGGAACCTGATATAAGTATCAGGTACACCTTGCCCAAGCGCGCCTAGGCGCGCCTGGGTGTTCTGCGCCTGGGCGCGCCAGGCGCCCGCCTCTTCCAGGTCGCCGCGCCTGGCCGGCATCTGGGCGCCGGAGCTGCGCCCCGCCGCGCCCGGCGCCTGGGCGCGCGCCCAGGCGCACCTTTTAATACTATGAACGCTACTAAAGTAATTCAAAACAGATTTCCAAATGCAAGTATTTTCCTTTTTGTATGGTGAGGAAAGCATCAATCACCTCTTTCTTCTTTTTAAGGCAGCTTGAAATTTATGGTCTAATTTATTGAGGGAATCTAAAATTTCTTTAGCATCTGCATCTTCTTGTGGTTAGTTGTTTATGGAAAATTTTTGTGCTTTTGTTGAAGGAACAAAAGCTAAGATGCTGTGGAACTTTGTAGTCATAGCTTTGTTATGGGTTATCTGACAGGGGAGGAACAATACATTTTTTTTTTAAAAAAACAAAAAAATGAAGTAAAATTTAGTTTATGTGACAAATTCAGTATTCAGCTTCCCTACGGGCTTGAGTTACTGAAAATATCTCAGGAGACTTCTTTGAGATTAATTGGGAGGTGCTGTCAGATAATTTTGGTTTAATTTTCTTGTTTTTTGAGCAATTTTCTAGGAGGGAGCTTAGTTCTCTAAGAGTTGTATTTTTTTTCCCCTTTAAATTTTATTTTATCTTTTTACTATTGTTGGTTTAGCTTTCTTTTTTGTCCATAGCGCTTTTTGTTTGCCAGGCAGCTAGTGGACTATTGGTTCACTTGGTGTTTTCCTTTCTGTTCATATAGGGTAAATTATTACAATTTAGTTATCTAGTTGAAACTATAATTCAAGTGGAACAATACTTTGGTTTTTATTGTAATTTATCACCCTGTTACTAGCAAGTTTCCATTATATTTGACAGTGAATAGTGTCAAAGTGGCACAAAGACAAAAATACCCTTGATGGTTAAAATTGACCCAGTTGACCAAATAAAAAAATTAAAAAATTATAAACTAAATAATAAAATAATAAAATAATGAAATAATGAAATTCTTCATCAACCCAAAAAATTCCCAACCCAGAAAGTCATCAAATTCATCATCTCATCAACCCTAAATCAAACATCCACCACAACCCAATTCTTCAATTTATCATCAACATCGACCAGTAGTAGTGGTAATGCAAAACATTAAAAAACTGTAAAATTAAATTAGATCAACCCACTTCTTCAATTCATCATCAACATCAAATATAAAAATCTCCTAAAACACAAATAAAAAACACAACAAAATCTAAAAAAAAAAAAAAACCACAAAATCTCAAAAAACACAACATCGGCTTTCAACAAATTTCACAAGATTGCATTCACTTCAGTCTTTCTACACACCCACAATAAACTCACCAACCCATCCACTTTGTCGAGCTAGAGCGACTAAACTGCATTGGCATCGTTGGTACCATTCAACGTTGTCAAAATTGTCAATTTCGGCCTAGGTTAGATCTTGGCCCAAAAGGCATTGCTTCTCTTTCCAAATCCGGTGTCACTTCCCTTTGCAACTCTAGTGTCACTTCCCTCCACAATATCAAACAAAACCAAACAGAGGCAGAGCAAATGAAGGGCAGGTAGTGAAAGTGTGGATTTTGTTTGATGTGGGTTGCCGGTAAGGAGATGTTGGATGTGTATCTCCTTGGAGATAGAGATGGAGATTGGTGGTCCAAAGAGTTATTTGAGCGCTTGATTTGTAGAAGAGGTCAAGTTGAGAGAGGTAGATGAATTGGGGAAGATGGGGTTTTGATGGGGAAAGATAAGTTGGGTGATGGTTTAGGGTTTTTTTTTTTGGTTACAGATATTGAAAATCTGATTAATTTTTTTATTTAATTTAATTTAAAGTTTTTAAAATTTATTTAAAAATAAAAATAAGGTTAAAAGACAGTTTTACCCCTTAGTCAGTTAATTCTAATGGATATCCATTAATGGTAGGGGGGTCAATTATAATAAAAACAAAACAGTTGCTCCGCCTGTATAAGGTTTGATTGGGTAGCTAAATTGTAATTTGCTTGTTTATATATTTTGTCTTGTTGCCTTATATATATATATATATATATATATATATATTTGTTTTCAAGTTCGTTCCTTTGACATGTCTACTTTATTTAGTTGAGTTCATTTGTTTGGTTGATTGTTTCTTCTCCATTCTCTCAGTTTCATAAAAAAAGCTAATTTGGATCTACTCTTTCTGTAAGGTACAAAGCTGCAATTAAAGCTGATCCATTGTGTTATGAGGTATGTATGATGTGTTACTATTGTTTTCATTTAGCCATTTTTAGTTGTGATAAGTGGTGGCTTTATTTTATTTCTTTAAGCGAATTCAGCTGTTTTTTCTCATTCTATATGAATTTTCTCATGGCTGTATCTCATTTTTTTTTCCAGGCTTTGGAATGCCTTATTGAAAATCACATGTTGACATGTGAGGAAGGTACTAGGTCATTTAACAATTTTCATTGAGGTTTCATCCCATTTATTTATGCATTCCATTAATGAGAAGTCAATTATAAAGATAGATTCTAGTTGCCTTTGTGTTCATATCATATGTATTCTGTATATACGCATGGTATCTGTATGAATTTCTTATCTTTTCTGATCGATAGCCTACATTGCAATAATGCATCAAATAAGTCAATGCATTGCTTGAAAACAATTCTGTATTTTTTCTAAGATGCTGCATTATTAAACTTTCTGGCTGTACCTCTCTGGATTTCAGAAGCTAGTTTACTTTCATCGCTGGAATTTGGTTTGGAAGATGGATGGCTCTCTTCATTCTATTCATGTTTGATAAAAAAGGTGAACTGTGTGCAACTTAACTAGTCCAAGAAACATTTCAAAGATCTTAACTAGTCCAAGAAACATTTCAAAGATCTCTATATGTGCATTAGTATTTCATTTATTTCGGTAATATATGTGGATATATATTTTTTGTCTTGGGCTTGTGTGTGCTGACCATTTTTTATATTCCTTTTGGTTGTATCTAGTATGACGAAGAGAATGTTGTGGAAGCCAAATTCAGAGAACTTGAAAAAGAAAGCTACGACAGTAACCATGCAAGCCCTTCCTTCACTCATTCTCTGAGGAATAATACTGATCTTTTGACCTGCAAAGCTGAATACTATCATCATTGTGGTGAATACCAAAAATGCTTTGAACTAACTTCTGTGTAAGTTGGTGACAGGTATTGAACAAAAATATAGCTATGGTTTGTTCATCAGATGATTCAACTGACCTCTATTTTCCCCTGTTACAGATTACTTGAAAAAGACCCCTTCCATCTGAAATGTACGCTGGTGCACTTAGCTGCTGCTATGGAACTTGGACACTCTAATGAACTCTATCTGATGGCATGCAATTTAGTGAAGGATTATCCTCAAAAGTGAGTGTTCATTTAATATGCACATTTCCTTTTTATAATTTTATAATGAACAGTAATAGTGAAATAATGAAGTTATGGAAAAAGATCAAAATTGCATAAACTATGGTGCTTGATGAAATTGTGGCTGAGGTCTAGAGTTTTTGAGTGGAGCAAGGTAATCTGCTTGGAAGGTTACAAACAACAGAATAAAGGTTAAGACATAACGTCCAGGAATCTGACTTAATAAATAGAAGGAAATTGATAGTGTTGACTGTAAGATTTAAAGACCTATGAGAGATGGCTAAGCTGGTTCCAGTGCTTAGGCTTTGATCTGGTCTTAGTATGGTGGTTTAGGGGTTGTTCAGGACCTTGGGTAATTACGAATGTGTTTGGAAGTACATATGGTGTTTTGAAAATCACTATCAGATTGTTGCCTATCTGCTGGTATTTGTTGAAATAGACAAAGAGAGTTTTCTAGGATTGGATGCTTCAGATGAAGTAATAATTTGATGCAATTATGAAAAGCATGTTTAGGTGCTTTTGTAGGAAGTGGATGTGAGCAAAGGTGCTTTCTATAGAGGTACTCCCAGATGCACCCTCGTTGGAATTGTCATGTTTTCTTGTAGTTATTATCTCAATGGTGGTTTCTTCTATCTTCTTCCTTTTTTGAATTCCGTAATTTTTCACAAAGGAGGTTAGTTTGATAAGTTTTTGATGTCTAGATGTGAAAAGTTATGATATGTGATTCTCTGTTTAGTCTACATAAGTTATTTGATTCTATGTATCATTTTTAGTGATTGAAGCTAGTTTACCAGTCAAACGTCCAATATATCTTGGTTGAATTTCTGATGTTTAATGTTTGAGCTTGAAGAATTAATATATTACATTGATCGGAGAAGAATAGAAAAGAAATAAATAATAAGCTGTGAAAGTTGCAAATATAAAAGGTAGTTTCCAAAACAGAAATTGCAAGTATATAAGAAATTGAAGTATTGTGTTACCAAGTCTTATTTTACATGTAGCTAAAATTGGTGTTGATGATATCTTGTGGATGCTTATTTAACCATGTGTGTTGATGGACTCTTTGTGCATTGTATTTATTGTTTACTTATGAGAACTTTGAACTTTTTAGGGCCTTGTCATGGTTTGCTGTTGGTTGCTACTACTATTGTATAAAGAAGTATGATCAATCACGCCGTTATTTCAGGTAAAATTTGAAAGCTCAATGCCAATGTATCTGTCCTTTGTTGACTCTATTCTTTTCAAGATTGAAGTTTATGCTTTTGGCAGTTTACACTCTGATTTTATGGAAGAGAGAGCTTTTTGTATTGGTTTATAGGAGATTCTTTTATTATGAGATTGTGTTATCTTTATGTTCTTTAGAAGGCTAATTTTGCTGTTAATGCGTGAGTTCAGATTTCAGACATCTTTACTTTGGCAAACCCACGCCATTGGTTGTGTAGCTATAAAAATGCTGAAAGTTTTTTTTCTTTTATTTTCTATTTGCTTCCTTATCAACCACTTACCTACTTTTTTGTATTTATTGAGTTTAGAAATATGAATCTAATGGGTTACACTTCAGCTTGCAATTGCATGCAAGCTTGCAAATCTGAAATGACCTGATCGATTCAAATTATGCAATGTGCATAGACTTAGTTCACCAGATTCTATTAATTGGATTTTATTCTACTATGTATTTCTTGCAGAAAAATATTGTTTGAATTGCTTGACAAATATGACCTTTATGTATCTGGGTTGATTAATATGGACTGATTCAAATTAAACATATAGTCTTGCCTTAGCATATCAATTGCCTGACACTTGTTACAAATTGAATTTGCTGCATGTTTTTTGCCATTGAAGTGTTTGTGGCATGTTCATTGCTTTTCAGTAAATGTTTTACTTTACCAGGAAGTCCTTTATACCTTGTCTAGTTTCCTATCCTAAGTTCTTAATTGGCCACTTATCTATTGCTCTCATAAAACATGCTTGTCTGTTGATTTTATGCTAGGCTTTGATTTTTTTTTTTTTTTTTTTAATTGGATATTAATTTTGTTATGCCCTATTTACTGCAGCAAGGCTACAAATCTTGATGGGATGTTCCTGCCTGCTTGGATCGGTTTTGGAAATGCTTTTGCTGCTCAAGAAGAGGGAGATCAAGCAATGTTCGCTTACCGAACTGCTGCACGTTTGTTTCCAGGGTAAAGCTTTCATATTATTTTATTGAATCTTATATGCAAGGACATTCTAGAAATTTTGTTGTTCCTTTTTTTTTTTTTTGGATATTTTCTTTTTAAAATTTAGTTGGGAATCTAGGAGAAGTGGGGTCTCTGAGTTCCTGTATATCATTTTGATGTTAGGATGGTATGTTTTCTTTGGTCTTCTGCGTAAAATCTGTGTATTTGGATTTTGTTCCTGTTGCACTTAAAAAATACGCATCATCTATAGAATCATAATTCATTGGCATTTGAATCCCACTTTTTGTTGCTTAACTATTTTTTCTGCATTTAATTAAAATTATTCACAACATCCATCCTATGAATAATTGTTGCCTTCTCGTTTTTTGAAAATTAAACCTCTCTGGCATGAATAGTTTATGGTTAGAACTATCAATTGTATTTCATTTTTATACTTCTATATCATGTAATGCATTGTGTTAGGGAGTACTCTTATTATAATGAATTTCTTTTACAAGTTGAATCTTGATATTCTCTTATTCTAGGTGCCATTTACCCACTGTATACATTGGGATGGAATACATGCGAACTCACAGTTTTAAGCTCGCTGAACAGGTGCTTTTCATCTTGTTACGTTATCACTTTTTGTTTTGAGTGATGCTACAATGCTCAAAAATATACCCAAATTGCCCAAATATTGTGTCAAGTTTATGCGTAACTATCACACCATCAACCATTATTCCAAAATTAATACGGTTGCTAGAAATTAGTTTGCTAAATCATTTGGGCAAAATATTTGGGTAAATGTTTGGGAATTGTATCATTATTCTTTTGTTTTTTATTTGGGTGAGATCATGATTTATCTTTATGATTCTCTAACTGATGCAGCATTTGGATTTTCATCTTTTGTTTCTAGAATCTAAGTTCTGTATGTATTTCTCTGCTGTGCCTGTGTATTTCTTTCCGTTGATACCCTTTTTCTACCTTGATAATTTAAATTTAAAAAGCAAAAAGAAAGAAAAAAATGTAGACAGATGGTGTCAAATGGGTTGTTGGAGTAAATAAAAAATGAGTTTTTTTTTTTAAAGAAATAAAAATAAATAAAAATAAAAATAAGAATGAGTTTTTGAATTAACATGGTACATGATAAATATTAGCCATATTCTTATTCATCTTGCTGAATCTTGTTTCAGTTTCTTGGTCATATTATTCAGCTGTATTTTCCCTTGTCACCATTAGATTAAATTTTTATCTACACATTTTCATGAAAATTTTTTGTGGGTGGTATTGAAACTGTAGAACTTAGTACATATTCACTGTATATTTATTTAGTATTCTTAATGCCGTGTAGTTATAATTTTGATCAAGATTTGCTACTATAAGAATGGCTTCTTTATCAGATTCTCTTGATAATCTTTCTTGTTGGTATTTTGAAAATTCTGATTATCCTGTCTGCCTTTCAGTTTTTCATGCAGGCGAAGACCGTATGCCCTTCAGATCCACTCGTATATAATGAACTTGGTGTTGTTGCGTATCATATGAAAGAGTAAGCATAGTTGGTTCACATGAGTTGATATTGTCACTGATATTGTTTACTTTACTATTCTTTTGGGTGCATTCATAAATTGGGATTGGAAATGAAAGGGAATAAAGTTCTATTGGAAAGGAAATCAGAGAAGGGAATTTTATTCCTTTGATGGGAGTGGGAATTGAATTCCCTTCCTGATTTGTGCATTGGGTTTGCATAACTTAACTCCAAAGCGTTTTAGTAAATGCAATAATTACAAATCAAGAATTGAGTTCCCTCTCCCTTGTTAGGATTCTCAATTAGTATATGAGCCCTTAAAACAATATCATTGCTGGAGATTGTAAAATATTTACTAGATTAAAACTTCAGAAATTTGGCTGTATTTGTGTTTTTTTTTTTACCATGGATATTGTAATTCTACAACTATATATACTGACCAGAAGAATCTTTTCATTTGAAATGCCTGTAGGTACAATAAAGCTGTGTGGTGGTTTGAAAAGACTTTGGCACACATTCCATCCTCTTTAAGTGAAATGTGGGAACCAACTGTAGTCAATCTTGCTCATGCTTACAGAAAATTGAAGTATGTTGTCAAAAATTTGTTGGAATTGGCTGTCTCACTTGCATTTTCATTTGCCTATGCCTACTCCAAAATTTATTTCTGTTTCAAGTGTCGAGGGATTTTGAGCATAGTATTATACTTTAAAATCTTATCAATTTACTTGGCTGAGATCCTGGAAACATGAATATTGAAGAAAAAAGTTAACACTTCTAAATTTGTGCCTAATTATGCTTTTCCTTGTGCAATGCAGTATGTTTGTATTGGACACTGTAACATTTTGTCGCATTTCGTTAGGGGGAATTGTACAAATAGGTTATACAGAGTTGCCAGATTTTTTTTTTATTGGTGTCCCATCTTACGAAAAAACTGTGTATACTTGTTTATCCCTTTCTGAGAAGAAAAATCTATATGTCAAAAATAATTTGTTAAGATGCGACTGTATATGTAATTTTTTATGTCTTCAAACATCTTGGTTAGAAAGCATAAATAAGATGTTTATTTTGTTGAATCTTATGATGTTTTCATGTCTCTATATGGAACTTTTGGTATTCTTTTTGCTTCTATAAAATCTTTTGAGTTGCTTGTGGGCCAATTTGGGAGCCTTATGGAAAATTAGAGGAGAAAATTCTAAATTTTATTTTTCACTGCTAAAATTAGATTTAATGGTAAATTTTATTAAATTTTCATAGGATGTGGTCTTAGTCTTAGTAGACTCTTAATAGTTCCAAAATTTGTCAAAACACATATCTTGATATCCTGAAATTTATTAGAAACCTTTGATGGAATTTTTTAGTGATCCTTCATGGAATTTCCAGTATTTTTTCAGAAGGGGATAATTTATGTCAGCATTCTTCAGGTCTGTTTTAGCCTAAACTCAGGTCTGGTTGTCGAAATTTAACATAAATCGAAGGAGGAAAAGGTGGCTCTTGATGTCCCTTGAACCTTCATAGAGATTGTTAAAAATTTTTAGATCCATGGACCAGTCATCTATGGAGTTATTTTCCTTGGACATCAATGAATTTTTTGGGGTCGAGACCATCTGAATTGATTGCTTTGACTTTAGACAGTTTTTACTAAAGAGTTTTAAATTCTTAATGTTATCTTTCTATTTTCTGTTGAATTTATATTGTGTCCTATGAAAAAATATGTTCTCTTTATGTTGTTACTTTGCTCCTGTTCGACCTGGTGTATGTTCTCTTTATTAATTAATTTATCAATATCAACTGGATTCATTGTTTTGTGAACCTCATTATAGAAACTGCCTGTGTCAGGATGTATGATGATGCAATTTCCTGTTATGAGAAGGCGCTTACATTATCAAATAGAAGCTTGAGCACCTATGCTGGTCTTGCCTACACTTATCATTTGCAGGTATCTTGGTTATCCATATTTGTGGGAAAAAATGAATTCCCGCTATCATACCTGGCAAACATCTTCAATTTTACATTTCAAAATGAGTATTCTGCAAATCAAGTTCATAAATATTGGCACTGAAAAATTCTGGTTTTAAGGCAGTCTTACACAGTTGGCAAACATCTTCAATTTTACATTTCAAAATGAGTATTCTGCAAATCAAGTTCATAAATATTGGCACTGAAAAATTCTAGTTTGAAGGCAATCTTACACACTGGTTATTTAAAGCTTCTAGCGTCTGTCTACAACGTGCAATGAATACCAGAATATGTACTTTTATTGTTGGTTTTGGTATATAGATAAATGAAATACTGATTGCAATTTAGTGGAATTCCATACAATCAATTGGTATTATATCATTCCAACTGGAACAAAGCGTGATTTCTTGTCAAGGCATCATAGATTGCTGGTAACAAGTGACTGCTAATTATATGTTGGCCATGGTTTAAAGGGCACACAAGCTTATAACGTGCCAAGATATTTTGGTATTTGTAATTCTTATATATTCTGGGAATGTGTTTAATGGTATGAATTTTTTTCTCTTGGCATTCCCTCGCAGGATAATTTTTCTGCTGCCATTACATACTATCACAAGGTGAAGTACAAACTGTACTTTCTGTTGTTTCCTTTATGTCATGGGACTTCATTCTGCCATATTCACATGCAATTTTTGAGGGACAATTCAGAAGTTTATGCATTTTCTGGATCATTCATTTGCTTCTGCTTTGTTTTTTTTGAGATTTTGTTTCATTACTCTGGTTTCCATTTCAGGCTTTATGGCTGAAACCAGACGATCAATTTTGCACTGAAATGTTAAGTCTGGCTCTGGTAGATGAAGATCGCCGTAGCATCGAGCCCAAAAATGAATTTCGTTGAAACAAGGTTAATGTTTAATTATTCTAAAATGTTATTTTTGTCTATGTTGTAATTTATATGTAACTTACAGTCAAGTATATGATAGTATTTAATATGACTTATTTCATGATCATTATAGTTAATTTTTGGTCATATGTTGTAATCTGAGGTTAAGGTTTGTAATTACAGTGGTTCCTTGGCATTTTGATTTTTTAACACTTGAAAATGAGAAAGTGAAATCTCCGGAGATGTTCAAGTGGTTTTAACTTTTTCTGTGCAAGCGTATAAGATGAATTTGTATAACTAAAACTATGAAAAAGTAAAATTAAATGGTCGTCCTTGTTTGGTTTAGTAGTTCCATTTGAAAAATTAAACAAAGTGTCTCATTATATATTCTTATCAGGGTTTTTCAGCTGGGAATATATATTCTCATCAGTTGCATGCAAACTGATCAAGATATTCATGGCAAGAGATTATCCAAATGCGTTAACAGTAACGACTAAAGTCTAAAATGCAATGACAATATTGATCAAGATGTGTAGATATAAATGAAGTTCTCAATCCTAGGTGTTCCTAATTTTGATGAAGTTTAGATATCAGATTTTCGGTTATAATTGTTTATGCGGATAATAAGTTAAAAGTAAGATAGATACATTATTCGTTTTATAGAACAATCAAAAAGTAAAGTACTTTTCTCGATCATTGGATCATGCAATATGTTAATTATTATTAGATCAAAAATTTAAATTAATAGAAAATGATTATTTAAGATTTGGAGTTGATGCATGATATATTTTTTCACGTTTAATGTGGATAGATGATAGATGTTGAATATATGCTAAATGTCTCCTACTATATAACATATATAATGAGAAGATTTTTAGATAAAAGGAAGATAGAGAGTAAAAGGTTCACCTATAGAATTTAAAATTTAAAGTTGACATGTGACATAATTCATAACTTAGATAAGAACAATTGTAATAATAATTTATATAAGAGAAAGACTAGATAAATAAGATGATGGGCTCATTAGATGATTAGCATCAACAAACGATGGATTTAAATGTTCTTGGAGAAAGGGCAACCCTGAATTGGCTGTGAAGTTTCAGAGATGGGTGCTCCCTTTAATAGTCCTCCAATAGCTCTGCTGGATCATAGTAGATTTCGTTATCCTCTGCCCTCAGTGATTCATCAACCTATCAAGTTTTTCATTCAGCAGCATTCTCATTTCACTTCCAAAATGCGTAAGTTGCTTACATACTAGCTACAATTTCATTCATGTCTCATTCATCGTCCTAGTTGGTCCTTCTAACGTCCTTACTACGAATTTCTTAAAAACTGTTTTGTTGGGTCAACTTGGTACTATGTTTGGTCATGTTTATTAAAAATCAGTTTTTGAAACATAAAAAACAGCAATTGTACATTTAGAGTAATAATCTAGAGAATAATAGTGGTTTTTTTTTTTTTTTTTTTTTGGTTTTAGCTCTATTTCGAAATTATGTAAAACTGAGTATACTTAAATTGAACTAACAAGTGTTCTTCTGGTGTGTGAATTTAATTTTCTTATACATGGATTAGATTGTGTTGTGCGACTCGGATGTCATGTAACGTGATTTGAGGTCACATGCTTAGTGGTCCAAGTGACATTGAGGCTACGTTTGGCACGCGGGATTGGATTAGATTGGATTGGAGTGGAATGAAAAATCACCATCCCATATTTGATAGAATTTGGGATTTGATTAAAATTATACTGTATCATGTTTGGTATAGATTATGATTGGATTGAAATTAAATTAATTTAAAATTTTTATTATATAAAATTAATTTTAAAAAAAAAAAAATCTGAAAAAAAAAAATAATAATCTCCCATTTCTTCAATATCAAACTCTATAATCTCCCACGATTCAACATCAATAACCACAATTCATCAATATCATCAATTCATCATTATCATCATCTCACACAACAACAACAACATTTTAACATCATCAAATCATTATAAAATTAACAAAAAAAAAAAAGATTGAACCATTTATTTTGGGTTCAGTGCTGAACCCAGAACTAGATGGTTCTGGTCGGCGATAAACCTGCGTTCGTCGCCGACCAGAACCATCTGGTGGTTCTGGGTTCGTCGCCGAACCTAGAACCACCAAATGGTTCTGGGTTTGGGCCACGAACCCAGAACGATCTGGCGATTCTGGGTTCGACGACGAGCCCAGAACCAAATGGTTCTGGGTTCATTGCCGAACCCAGAACAGATGATTCTGGGGTGACGAACCCAGAACCCAGATCTAGGTTCATCGCGAGCCCAGAACTGGGTTCTGGGTTCGACGACGAACCCAGAACCATCCCAAGTCGGGAAAAAAAAAAAAAGAAGAAGAAGAAGAGAGGGAGGAGAGGTTTGATGAGAGAAAGAGAGTGACAGAAGTTGTGAGAGAGAGAGAGAGACGGGGAGAGGAGAAAATAAAATCAAAATCCAATCACATCCCATGCAATGACATGGTTTGAGTTGGGATTAGGAAATGCCAAAAGAATGGGATTTGGAATGAGGTTGGGATTCTTAAATCCCAATCTCATTCACTCTCCAAATATGGGATTTGGGAGTTTGGGATATTTTCAATCCCAATCCCATATCAAATCTCATGCACCAAACACAACGACATTCAAGTCCCGTTACACGAAATTCAGTTTATATTTTTACATGCTTGGATAGAACTATAAAAGTAAGGGGTTATTTGTTTTTTGCACTTAACACTTAATGATGCTTAATTAGGCCAATTAAGAGATTTTTGTTTGTTTTTTTTAAGTGGTCAAACCATTTAAAACAACTCAAAAACCACTTAAATAAAAAAAGTTACATTTTTTGACTTTTCACTTAATACAAAATCACTTAATGATTTTATAAATATATTATTCCAAGTTTATCCTTCCTAAAATAACATATTTCCAAGTTTATCCTAGTTTTACGTTATACAAATTTCTTTTAATGCTTTAATAAACAATATTGAAAAATAAAAACCCTAAACATCTCAACATCAAATTTTCCTATAGCTGAATTACTATATTTCTCCAATTAAATTTCGGTAAGAATCTTTATTGATTTTCTTTATTAATTTACTTGTGAAGTAACTCATATTGTGTTTATTTGTTAAAACTTCATTGTGTTATTAGTGTTTTTGGTTTATGTATATTGATGAAAATTTATTTGTGTATAACAGAACCTCAAAATTTCTCGTCTTGTTTCTTCTTTTGATTTTTTTATCTTAAATTTTTTATCGAATCTGTTATCAATGTATAATAGAACCTCAAAGTTTTTTTTTTTTTTGGTTATCGATATATATTACTTTACAATTTTAATTTTTGTTGTAGTAGTAATTTAATTTAAGACCATTTTGTTTATTTTTATTTGAATATATAAATTTAATTGACTCTACTATAATAATTCATCTTATTTTAATAATAAATCAAAATATTATATATATATGTAAATGTTTTAATATTTATTAAATAATTTATTGTAATTGTTTGTATCATATTAAATAAAGTTACTAAACAACTAATAATAAAAGGATATAAATGTCAAATTGCTAGTATTCAGACAATTTTAACTTTAAAAAACAAACAAGAGTATTATACATTCAGAGGTAAGGAAATAAAAAAACAAATATATTTATCAAATTTCAGATTTCAGTCACTATTCAGTCTTCAGTCTTTAACAACATTCTTCAATCTTTAGACGAAAAAACAAACGATCCCTAAGTTAGAAGATCTGTACATGAGGAAAACTAAAGCGAAATTGAATTCTAAGAAAAGTTGACATAATTAGTGACATGTACCTTGAGAGTCCAAGTCCATAGAATTCGACCATTTCTCCAATGGGGGCATGTCCTTTGAAAGTTCCTTCAAAGAAACCCTAATGCCTGAGCTCGAAAGTAATAAGAGAGGGTCCTGAATACACATTCAACACTTCCCATGCAAAGCCACAATGTAATGCTGATCGTAATGCTTCATGAGAATTTATTAAATATTCAGTTATGTTCTGCACCCTTCAATGCCAATAAGGTTGCTCCATAAACCACAACCCATCATCCAATATTACCATATGTAATGAATATGTATGGCAGTGTCTAAGGTTGGCCGATCATGGAATTATATAAGAACACTTGGATAGGGGCTCTCATGCATCGACCTTTTCATCTCTCAAGTGAGATGAGTAGGACAAGGGGAAACCCCTTTTTGAAATGCCATAGATAATGACCTTCTTTCGAGCACATTAGAGTAACAAAGGACTGAAAGCAACTCGAATAAATAAATCCTAAATTTTGTATATAAAAAGAAAACATAAAGGTAATTTCTCACACCCATTTCTTTGGTTGTTTAATGTTGAAAATAGGTCTAGGTCATTTTTTTTTTCGTTTGAAGACTGAACAGTGCTGTTGAATACTGAAGACTGAATAGTGACTGAAATCTAAAATCTGATAAATATGTTTTTTTTTTTTTTTCCTTATCTCTGAATGTATAATAATCTTGTTTGTTTTTAAAGTTAAAATTGTCTGAATACTAGCAATTTGATATTTATATCCTTTTATTATTAGTTGTTAAGTAACTTTATTTAATATGGTACAAATAATTATAATAAATTATTTAAAAATATTAAAACATGTATATATATAATATTTTGATTCATAATTAAAATAAGATGAATTATTATAGTAAAGTCAATTAAATTTATATATTCAAATAAAAATAAACAAAATGGTCTTAAATTGAATTACTACTACAACAAAAATTGAAATGGTAAAGTAATATACATCGATAACAGATTCGATAACAAAAAAAAAAAACACTTTGAGGTTCTATTATACATCAATAACAGATTCAATAAAAACTTTGAGATAAAAAAACCAAAAGGAGAAACAAGAAGAGAAACTTTGAGGTTTTATTATACACAAACAAATTTCCATCAATATACATAAACCAATAACACAGTGAAATTTTAACAAATAAACATAATATGAGCTACTCCACAAGTAGATTAATAAAAAAAATCAATAAAGATTCTTACCAAAATTTGATTGGAGAAATATAGTAATCCAACTATAGGAAAATATGATGTTAAAATGTTTAAGGTTTTTATTTTTCAATGTTGTTTGTTAAAGCAATAAAAGAAATTTGTATAATGTAAAACTAGGATAAACTTAGAAATATGTTATTTTAGGAAAAATAAACTTAGAATAATATATTTATAAAATTATTAAGTGATTTTTATTAAGTGAAAAGTTAAAAAAATGTAACTTCTTTTAAGTGGTTTTTGGGTTGTTTTAAGTGGTTTGACCACTTAAAAAACAAACAAAAATATCTTAATTAGCTTAATTTAGCACAATTAAGTATTAAGTGCAAAAAACAAACAATTTATTAGTTTATGTAGCAGATGAAGCAAAAAGGTAGAAGTATATTTATTAGAAATTATGTATTTGAATAATTTTTTCTAGATTTCATAATTAATGATTTATCATATTAGAAAATTATTCCAAGATTCGTCAGTAAATTATTCAAACCGATTTTACACTATATTGGGATATTTCATTTATTGATTACTAAGAATAGCTATTTTATATTTTTTTTTCTAGAAAAGGATCTCTTACTTAGTAAACTACTTTAATATTAGATGCTTATACTAAATATACTATTACCATACCTAGAGATTTCATTAATTCATAACTAAAAATAGCTAATTTTTTTTCCCAAAACAGGATGCTTTATAGGATGATGTGTTGATGATATGATAGTTATATGAGCTTGTTATATCATTTAGTAATAAATTTCGGCAAATTGTTGAGAAGTGTAGGATTACTAAAAGAAATGTTAACATTTGCATAATTTCTTATGCAACCCTATTTAATACCATAATTATCCTTTGCTTATATAAACTAATTGTTTCCTCTCTTTCATAGAGGTTTTCAATATGCGTTATGAAATATCTTTTTTACAATACAAATATATATTGTAATATTAAACTACCAAATCAACATGTAAAACAAAGTTGAAAACAAAATCTGGCTTTTCTCATGGCATGCAAGATAATAACTAATAGATCTAACACATTTAAATTAGCGATAGTAAGGCATCCATATCCTTGCCTCAGCTCTTAAAGTCCTCGTCAATATAAACAAAGGCAAGGGAGAGGGATACCTTATCAAGAGAAGTTGAACCCACCTTACCCACAGACCCATTTGTCCCAGCATAACAAAAATTTTATTAGCAATATAATAATTAAAAAACAAACTACAATATACAAAATAAGGTAAAATAATAAAAGATAAATTGGAGAAATAAATATATTAATTTGTGCATAATGGAATTGATTGTGGTTTCTAGAAAAGGGACCTAAAAGTTTTCGTTGCAGGATTTCAACCAACAAGGGCTGAGTTTTCAACAATCACAACCATAAGCCTAGTTTTATACTTGGAATGCGGATCTAAGGCTTCAATTCAAGAAAAAGTATTGCTTTTATGTGTGAGCAAAGTATACCTTTGGATTTGTATCATGCCAATGAAATAAGAATGACTAATGAGATCCAACCCAAAAGTTTTATTCGGATCCAAAAAGATGCTAGGGAAACATTTGTATATTAAGTTAATTAAAATACTCAAACTGCAATATAAAAATTCCTCAAAAAATTATGTGGATATCAAAGACTTACCAATAAATCATCAATACCAATTCTAGACCACTTATCTCATGATTTGTGCTTGAATCATATTCCAATCACCTCCTTGAAAACCTAGAAGATTAATAAGTCGTTTCTCCTTCAATTGATACCTTTTTTTTTTTTTTTCAATTTGAAGTAGGTGCTTTTTCTTAATGCCTTGATTACTTAATGTTTTACTCTTGATTTCGTTTAGTTAATACAAGTTTGTGGACACTTATTAGAGAAGAGGAACCAAAAAAGAAAAAAGCATCGAAGACACTCATGACCTATTGTAGCTAGAGACGCTCTTAATTTTAGGGGGGCAGCAAACATGGTGAAGAGTTGGAGAAACTTTTCATTTTCTCTAATTTTTAATTGATAAATACTAAGTGGACGCTTCGCATATGCTTCTTTATATAGTTCGCAAGTAGGTCCATTTGGTATGCATGATCGGACTGAATATTTGGATGGGAATGGAATTGTATTGCATTGAATTTGACCGAACCAAATTAATTTTATAATATATTGGTACAATATAAAATTTGACTAAAAATAGTAATGTCTTTTGTTTCGCATATTATGAAATCCAACAAAATATAATGGTGTGTTATATTTTATACAATGCGTAATTTGTTAGTATAAAATTTAATAAAATTTTTAACAAAAAAGAAAGGAAAATCATTATAAAGTATATAAATTAATTTTTAAATTAACAATTATTTAAATTGTTTTAAAATAACATAATTATTTGAAATTACTTCTTAAATATAACATTTTTAAAATATTTTAATTAAATATCATATATTATGTGTATATATAATTAAAAAGAAAAGCAAACAAAGTAAAATGAATGGAGGAAAAAAAACAAAAAACAAAGAGAAAGGAAAAGCTAGTAAGAGATCAAAGAAAACATAAAAACCTCATTGTGTATCAATATTACAAAAATATGGTAACTATGACTCTTTTTGCACTAATATAGCTTAAATATGGTAACTATGACCATTTTTGCAGTAATATTGCTTGAGCTTTTATAAATTTAATAAAAATATCCAAACCGTTAATTTTGACTGTCTATTAATAATGGTCTATGGTTAATTGTGTTTAAAAAATCTAAATGTCATTCTCTTGAAAATTTAAATAATTAATTAATTATCATTCTTTTATTTAAAAATTAAATAATTTATCATTTTTTATTTGAAAAATTACTAAATTTAATTAATTTATCATTATTTTATTTTAAAATTAATTAAAATAAAAAATAATTAAAAATAACTCCTGCACCACATTTCAAAATCATCAATCTTTGTTAATTAATCAAATCTAAGAGATAATTACAAACTCAAGCTTCTCTTGAAGAAAACACAAATTCCAAACTATTTTCCTCGAATTTTTCTCATCAACCAAATAGACAACAAAAAAGAAACAAAAACACAAGCATAGAAGAAGGCAAGATATTGGTGATGATGCCAACAATTGTAGGGAAGACCTTTGGAAATAGGGGCATGAGGATCAGAGGACATTTCTGGAAAGTGAGGAGTAAATGTTAATCACAAAGAGGCGGAAAGTAGTTGAGCGATTGATGAATCCAAGGAATCCTCTCTAGAGAGGGAGATGGCATTAGACCAAAGTCACATGGCCAGAGGGTAAAGCAAGGTGTGCGGATGAGTCAAACCGTAGAGCTACGGTTGATGTTAGAGGAAGTGGAGCATGAATTTTACAGGTGAATGCCCTCTATAAACAACAACATGAAGAAGCACTTGAACCCAACAATAGTGTAAACCCAATTGCATCTATTCTCAAACTTACCACCACTATCATCGCCACCGCCACTGCCACCACCTTCCACATTACTCTCTACAACATCATTGCCCCTGTTAGTAGTGAGATTCTACTTCTCTTCAACGATCCTCCGCATAAAGAGGGAAAATGTAGCCATCGACAAAGACCAGTTCTAGGTCTCCACTTGTAGAGGCCTAGTTCAAGTCTCCATCTTAGAGACCTCGAATTGGGTGAAACCTGATTCTAGGTCTCCAACTTAGAGACCCAGATGGTCTCCATGATATTAATTATTTTTTTAATTTTTTATATTATAATAATTTTACTAATAAAACAAAATTATCCTAAGTTAAAAGATAATATTACCCTTAATTGAAGATGATGTAGCACATTTTGATTGATTGATTTTTAAATTTACTTAATATAGTATAAAAAGACTAAATTGCCCATTATTGATTATTTTAAAATTTGGTCAACAATTAGTCAACTAAGGGTTGGAGTGTTAAATTTATGAAAACTCAAGCGATGTTAACGTACAAAAGGTTGTGGTTGCCATACTTGTGTAATATTGGCAAATATAAGGTATTTGTGTAATTTATCCTAAAAGAAAAGAAAAAGCCAGGGAGAAGAACGGTTGATGAGTTTGGAGATCTGTGCAACCAACCAACCTGCCCCAATTCAATCCCACTTAACAAACAAGATCTATATATTACATATACACATTTTTCTTATTTACCTCTAATTAATATTAATTAATTAAATAATAATTTAAATGAACTACGAAGGGGACAATTTTAATTAATATTAATTAATTAAATATCGGTTCAAGAAAGCTCAGGAGTGGAACCCAGGAGTGAGATATATATTATTTTCACCTTCTTTAAGTAAAACTCACGTACAGACAAATAAATAAAAGATACATATTAATTATATCAAAGTAATTTTCTGATTATTAATATCCTTGACCAATCATGTGACCAATTAAAATGAAATTTTGAGTCCATACAAGATGGAATTATGCTGGTAGACTATATTTCATCAACATTAACAAATAACAACTGTCCAAAAATTTTTTAAAAAAATTGAAAGTAGCAATAAAATTTACAAAAATAGGATTTTAAAAATAAAAGATAAAACAAAACCACGTCACAAGTCACAACCAGCAAAACACAGCCAGAAGATTCGTGTTGAAATTAGGTGTGTCCTTTAAATTATCAACTTATGCCCCAATATTTCACTTATGAAACAATTAAAATTATTGGAAAATAAAATAATATGGTCTTACCTCGTCATTTATTAATGATGGGTTCCACTTTCAATTTACAAGTGTCAACTGAAACAAAAACCAATGTTCAATTATGATAATACAAAAAAAAAAAATGTTACTAGCAATAAAATATATTACATAACTTTAATCAAACTTGTCAATATAACTCTTTCATCATATATGATTAAAAATAAACACTAAAGTGAAATATAAGTCTAAAATGTCTTATATAAATTCATTAAATTGGTTTATATAAACTAGAGTTGTCGATGGTCCTAAATCCCCAAATTTCCATTTTCTTTTGGGGGAGATTTTGGGATTTTGGGGTCAGGGATAGAAATCCATCCTCAAATTCAAAATTGGGGAGTCACCCCATTTTCATTTCCCTCATATGTTTTCATTTATTATATAAAAATATTTATATTTAGTAATTAAATATTTTAATAATTTCTTCCATTTCCTATTTATGACTATTATATGTTATGATTTGATATTATTTGAACTTTTGTCATACGCTATAACTTATATAAAAGTATTGTAAATTTAATAAAATATTGTGGTTTTAATATATTATAATTCTATGAAATTAGTTTGTTGATTATATTTTTAATTATATATATTTTAATTTTGGGTGGTCAAATAACTAGAAAACCATATTCTGGGTTTCCAACCCCAAAATGGCAACAGGGGGTCTCTACTCGATTTCAATCACCAACCTCCACCACCAATCGACGATGAGTAGATGTCGTTGATGGAGATGGAGATCGATCTCTATCACTAAAGATGAAAATCGATTTTACCTCCATCTCTATGGATTGGTGGAGATCTAATCTAGAGTTGGATTTTACATTTTCTTAATTTTTTCTTTTTCTCTCGTTTTTATATTGTTTTTTTTTTTTTGTATGAAATCTAATTTTTAGTTTACAAAATTTATTTAAAAACTATAAAAAAAAAAAAATCTCTATTTTGTGTTAGAATTGACTAATCATTGACTAACCTAAACTAACAGTGGGTAGTCAAATTGTAATAAACTCATAAAGTTTACCCATCAGTGAACACATTTGAACCGTATAGTTAATTTGTAATTTGCTTTATTTTTAAATTAATTACTAAAATATTTGAAATTTTTTTCCACAAAACTAGGTTTCATTTAATAAATCATCTTAATTTCACATTAAATATATGATTAATTCTAAATTTCTTATCTTTTATATTTCAATTGCATACCAACTAATGATATGTCATTTACTAAATGGATACATATCTATGATAATTTATTTCACTTACAAAATATATTTACTCACCAATTCCAAAATCCTTGGTTGAGGTACAAATTGAAAAATGAGTCGGAATGTCTAACATTGCTTGAAAAATGCATATACACACTAACACACATATACATGTATGTGTGTGTGTATATATATTTATCTTAATCAAATAGTCAAGTCTACGCTCATCGATATTCACTAATTTGCAGGTAATTGGGTGGAATAACCATCTCTTTCAGAGAATAACTCTACGGTACCCATACCTAAAATGGAGAACAAATATTATCAATATTCCTTTATGAGGTGTATATCTAAAATAATGAACTTGCTTTTTATTCCAAGATTTTATTTCCGATTACAAATATCATAAATTGAATATCATATCATAAAGAATCACCCCACCGCTACTAATTAAGAAAGAATCTCCCTACTTTTGGTGAATACTTAAAATTCAAATCTGCCAGAGATTCGCTAATATACGGTACTAAATCAAGAGATTTTTTTGTGATGATATATATACCGCAGTATCAGGTTATAGAAGCAAAATAGTATTGTTAAGCACGTATGGCATTGACAAAGTTTCAAGTAGCAACTCTTCTTCTTTTCTCCGCAGCTCTCCTTTATCAATCAATAGGTAAATTTTCTTTTAATAATCTTAAAACTGCCTCAAGCATCATCAAAAGTATTCAAACAAAATGTAATAATACTTTTAAATATATCTTGTAGTGTTTGTCCAAATAGAAAGACTTTATCCGATTAAAAGGAATTTTAAATTGATTGAAAAGCACTTTATCAATATTTTTTCTAATAAAAACATGTTATTTAAAATTGAGAAATTTTTCAAGTGACAATATTCTACTCTTATAAAAAAATACTCAATAACATTTATTTTTTGGCCAAATCACTTGCAAAACATCTCCTTTTTTAATTACTTTATTGATTCTTAGATGTTTTTGCTGAATTCTTTTAACTTTTATCTAATGGCAGGAACAACTGGTTTTGATCCGGGCAGTCAATGTAGAACGCTAACAGGTCACTGCAATCATGGTGAAGATTGCGGTCCGCAGTGTTTAAAGATAAACCTTCCCGCTTCTGCCCTGTGCGTCACTGATCCTTCTAACCGATCAAATCTTCGTTGTTGTTGTTTAAAGTGGACTTGATCATCAATATATAATTTGAGTCACTATGATTTCTATTATTGTGGCTATTTAAGCCAACCAATTTAATAAGAATGACTCTTTACCTGCAATTTATTTTCCTTGGCTAAATTACTTTCATGTTTTCATTATCATAATCATAATAATTTATAATAGGGTTAGATTAAAGTGATCTTTGTTATTTTAACACTTTTTCACCCTCTTTTTGTATATATATTACTTAGTTAATAATTTGAGTTTCAATGGTAGTAAAATATGTGTATAGACAAAAAAAAAAAAATCATTGCACCAAACTTGATTTTCACATGAGGGTTATGTTTCATTCGAAAGATTAAGTCCTTCTTTTAAGAGATAAGTTCTTATTGTATGATGCAAGATAAATATTGAATTAATTTACACGTACTAAAAGCTTTAAATTGCTATTTAGATGATAAATAACACTTTTTTACCTCTAGAAGTAAATCCTTAGATAGACAGGCTTTTAAATGCTGACATCGAGTTTGACCATCTGACTTTTCTAATTATGGTACAATAGATACAATATTCAATTTAATCGAATCTCAAAGGCACCTAGGTGCTTCCAGCAAATTGCTTAAAATACACAATAAATTTTAGTATGTATGTACTATAAAAGAAAATCTTACACCTATTCTTTAATTGCATTTTAAAACATTGTAATTATTTTTATTGGATTTCTCAAAAAAGGAAAAAAAATATTTGTATTAGAAAGCTATTTCACTTAAAATTCTTTAAAAATAAGGTCTACACATGCTTGATTTGCATAGTAACTTTGCCATAAAATAAAAAAAAATATGCTTGCATAATTCTGAATGTAGTTATTAATATATATATGCCACATATATATTGCTTCATCTCTTCTAATTGATCTATAACAGGAGCAATTTGGATTTACCCAAATTGGTGGATATTGTTGTTTGGTATGCACCGAAATTTGTGGCAAAGATTAGTCAAATATATTATAACCTTCACAACTACCATATTGTTAAACATTAGAACCAAAACTTGATCCCGACCCTATTTGTGAATCACCAAAGAATTATGTTCAATATCAATACTCATTGAGGAGAAAGCCATAGTAAAAGATTTCCCATCAACTTATTGCATTCCTCTTTATTGCCTATCACGACTTTCTACACCAATATTTGTTATGATCATGATTTGTATCTTCAATTGGATAAGTACATTGACCTGCCTATGTAAATGAGCTTACAAGTGGACATGTTGATGTAAAATAACTTCTTTCTCTATAATCTCCACCATCTCCGTCAACTTCAGCAAACCCAGATGAAGAACACAAACTCTTTATCTAGGTTAGTCGAAACCAGATGAAGAACACCTTCCTAGATTTTTTTTTTTTTTTTTTAATTTCTTTTCATGTTCATCTGGTTGAAGATGAAGATTTTTTTTTTTTCATTTTTCATTTTTTTAATAATTTTTTTATTTAACTGTTGAGATGGATTCCAACTAGCGGTCTGGATCTCAATCACATTTAAAAAAAAAATGTTGGTGGAGTTTTAGTTTGGATCTAACCATTGGATGAATCTCATTAGATTTTATTTTTAAATATATATTTTTTGCTTTATCCATGGGTAATATAGTTGTTCAACCTAAAATGCTGGTCAACTATTAATTTGATGAAATTGGACTGATAGCATGGGGTTGGTGTAATAAAAGGGTAAATGTGTGTCCACGTTTTTTAGACATACCTCAGTAGGGTGTTGTACAATTTATTCTATATATAAAATATAATTTTAGCCTATTTTATTATATTATAAAATTACCTTTAAAAATTAAAAGGACATTTTGATCCTATTAAAGTACTATCATGTTATATTAAGTAACTTGTTTTTTGAACTTAAAATTTTCATAAGACAAAACAATATAGGTCTAAATTTTTCATTTTAAAATCTACTGCGATATCTTGAAAAATATCTGAAAACTTTAGGAATATCGAAATATTTTACAGATATATCGCGATTCACATAAATACTCTAGAGGATATTTGATATTTTCCCATATTGGTCCCTCCAAAATTTGGATAATATCAGGTTTATATTGTGTATCACGTGGATATTTGGGATATTTATAATTTGTCTCTCAATATTTGATCATAATCTAAAACCGATCCCTTATTTTCTCAATTAACAGTTTTCTCCTCAAAGTTTAATTAAATAAAGAATTGACACCACATTACCAATTCCATCCATTGTTGTTGGGGTGAAAGTGTAAAATGGTAAATGAAGCTAATAAATAAATATAAATTAATAAAAATAATAAAAAACCAAAAAAAAAAAAAAAAAAATAAAATTTTATTTATTTAAAAATTAAAAAAAAAATTGATTGATCTCTACGTGGAGATCAAATCAAAAATTATTTTGATTTGAAAAAATTAAAAAAAAAAAAAAAAATCTTTCTATCATTATATCTTCATCAACAGCTTTATAAACGAAAATTTGATGATGATGACTTCGTCGGTGATGACCCCTAACATAATATTTCCCTCCTTCTCCTCTTATCCTCTCTTATTGTCGATCCTCCTCACTTTCCTCTCTTTACTGAGACTAGCGAGAAACCCATCATCTGGGTTCGAACCCATGTGATGATTTTGGATATTTTTGATGATTTTTCATCTGGGTTTTGTGATTTTTGATTATTTTAGTGTTGGTGGTGGTTGCTTTCTAGGTGTTCTGGGTGGGTGTTTAATGTTATGGTCGTCCAAATATATTTGATGGGCGAGTGTGGTAAGCGTTTGACATTAGTCACCATGTGTTTGATGTTTGATGGATTAATGGGTGGCTATAGGTGGGTGTTTAATGTTGGTCGTCGTCCATTGTTGCCATCCATGGGTGGGTGTGATTGGAAACCTAGTTGGATTTCATATTTTTCTTTTTCTTCTCTTCTTCTTCTCTTCATCATCATCATCATCTTTTTGAACCCAGACATCCAAGTTCGAATTGAACCTATAAATCTGGGTTCATTTATTATTATTATTTTTTAATTTCTTTGACATTTGATTTATTTTATTTTTTTTTTTCAGTTTTGGTGTTGAATATGGTTAGGTTGAACTAAGTTTTGGTTTTGGTATATAATTTGGTGTTAAACTGGTTGAATTTGTTTTTTTGATGATTTTTTTTTTATG
Source organism: Litchi chinensis (assembly GCA_019925255.1). Lineage (NCBI taxonomy): Eukaryota > Viridiplantae > Streptophyta > Magnoliopsida > Sapindales > Sapindaceae > Litchi > Litchi chinensis. The sequence continues at coordinate 18,075,736 of CM034467.1, read as the reverse complement.
AGATTGGAAGAGAAGGAGAACTGGGTTGAATTGAGCTTCGGTGTTGAATTTTTTTAATCACATTTTTTAAAAAAATTAATTTTTTAAACAAATATAAATATTAAATATTATTTTTAAATTAATCATCATTGTTTATCACATGATAAATAGTAGAGATCTCTTTTTAAAATATTTTTATTTATTTATTATTTATTATTATTAAATTAATTTTGATTTCTTACCAGCCATTTCAAATGTGGATAGTGGAGACCTTTTTATAATATTATTTTATAATTTTGTTTTAATTAAATTTATTTTATTTTTTTATTTAATTTTAATTAAGTTTAAATCAAGGGTAGAAAAGTTATTTACTAGTCTGCATATGTAAGTGTCAACTTTTAAACAGAAAAATTAACGGCAAAGAAAATGGTTAATTACGAAACTATGGGAATCATTTTCACATTATGATTAAAAGTTGGGGGATAAAACTATAAATATCACGTGAATATTTAAATCCTCTTACATCAGCATCCAACTCCCACCAGCTGAAACACTCTCAGTTATGCCCTAACGCATATTCCCTTTGGTCATACATTGCCGATCACACCAACATCGCCCACCTCCCCTACTGCTCTCTCCGTCACCGTCGCCGCCTTCTCAGTGATTTTGGTGTGTCTGTGGCACTGATTTCTGTGTGGAAACTGGTAACAATTCGATAGCTTCGTCTCTGATTTTGGTTACTTTGTTAATGATAAGATAACTTTATTTATGATTTGTTTAATTATGGTAGTGATTTTGGTGTACCGATAATAGTTTTGCTAGTTTTATTTATGGATTTGGTTTGTTTAGGTCCTAAAGTTTTGTTGTTAAAATCAATTCAGTTTTAGTGAATTTGTTTGTTGCGGTTGACATTAGTTCAATATTTTTACACAGAGGCTTGGGTTGTTAGGCTTTATTATTGCTTAGTTAGTCGTGTAAATTATCTGTAATGGAATTTTGCAATGTTACAATGTGCTGATAATTATCCTGGTGTTTGTACTGTATGAATAATTTTATGTTGTGAATGAACTTTATAGTACAATTATTTAGATATTATGTTAAATTGAAAATAAAATCAAAGTTATTTTAAGTCTAATTTTTATCTTGTGTATGTTTGTCTTATAAGTGAAAATTTGTGATTTATTAAAAATTTGAACTTGAGTCAAAACGGTTCAGGTTTAGAGCACCACGCTCCAAACCAGCTTGGATTTGGGACAGGTCAATCCAGTCCTGATCCAACCAGTTACCATCTTTAATGCCCTTCTTTTAACAGCTAGCTAACTCACAACTCCTGAGCGTCATATGGCCAACAATCCTTCGCAGTTGCTGCCATCAGGTACCCATCTATATTTTCTTCAACTTTCTCTTTCTTTTTTGATATTTTGTCTGGGGCCAAAAATATCAAATGCTGTGTGTTGGTGATGCAGAGCTGATAGACAGGTGCATAGGTTCCAAAATATGGGTCATAATGAAAGGAGACAAGGAGCTTGTTGGTACTCTTAGGGGATTCGATGTCTATGTCAACATGGTTCTCGAAGATGTCACTGAATAGTAAGTTGAATTCTGCTTGGATATTAATACTATTCCTTGTGAATGGATGGCTAGTTATGACAGGCTAATAAAATATATTTCAGTTTACCATTATATAGTAATAGTACCATACACGCAAGGCGGGTCAGTGGAGTGGTAAAACACTTAGCCCCCTCCCCATGACTTGCTGGTCATGGGTTTGACTAATACACCCCACCTTTATTAATAAAAAAAATGTGAGATTTTCTCCTATATAAATGAGTTGTCTTCCATCCAGGCGTGGGTCTTATTCGGGTCGTGCCACTAGTGTCCTTCCAGCTTAGTCTCGGTTGTCTACTAGGCTAGTCCTAGCCACTAGTGTCCTTCCAGCTTAGTCTCGGTTGTCTACTAGGCTAGTCCTAGTAATGCAAAAAAGAAAAAAAAAAGTAATAGTACCATACAATTCAGTAGAATTTATAGTTAATCAACTACAGCCAGTCAAATTTGGATTTCTATGTCAAATATCTCCAACGGTATAGGGCTCAGAAATATCTTAGTTATGTAAATTTATTCTGACAAATGCTAATTGGACAAACACCACCATATGTCAATATTCATTCTTGAAGAACCAGTCATGCAATATTCTATTTCTTGGATTTTCTGGGAACTCCAAAATCTCCAGAAAAGGCAGAAGAATTATTTCAAGCACAAGATATGGAAGATCATTACAAAGATACTAACGGAGCATTAGATGACGAAACTTATCATAAGTTAGACACATAAAGTGAAAGGTCCAAATTTAGTCAACAGAAAGCAACAAAAGCAAGTAGTTGTAAGGTTCTGAATTATTAAGAAATGACAAAGACAACAGTACTTAACCATTGTTTTGCTGTTTACTGTTTGATATTTTTGTAGAAGATCATTGTTTTCTTTTTGAATTTTTTGTACATTATTATTACTCTTTACTATCTTCTCTTTGACATTTTGAGCAAGTGGTCAACTGAGAAACTTATATATAAATATTGTTTGTAATTTATTCAAAGAAAGTGCAGTCACACGGTACCTTATACATTTCTGGCTGAGAAAAAATATTAATATACTTATACTTACGTTAACTAGGCAAGACTTCTTTGTTCCCAACTATAATTTAAAAAATGGAAAAAGTAAATGTAAGCTTACTTGAAATATTCATAGTTTTATTAATTTTGTACTTTGATCACACAAATAAAGTGAGAGAGAGAACAATTCTCAGAGGGAATTTGTGGAAGGCAGCGAATGATTGTGCTTCCTTTCAATGAATTGCAAATTATGCGTATTTATAAGTTTCTTACAAGATAACTTGTTCCTAATGTCAAAAAAAAGACAATAAAAAGTAAGGGATATTTATAATTTGCCCCTCAACCTTTGATGAAAATTTGAAATGACTCCCTCTAGTAAAGTAAATAGGCATTCTCCCATTTGCCCCTGCTTTAAATTTAATAAATAAAATTGAAAAATCAAAATAAAATTAATTAAAATTAAATTAAAAAATCAAAATCAGAAAAATACAATTAATAAAAGAAGATCTCCATCATCCATTTTTGAAATAGACAATGAGAGATCAAAATTAATTTAATAATAATAAATAAAAAATAAAAATTAAAAATAATAAATAATTAAAAAAAAAAAAAGAGATTTTCACTGTCCATCATATGGATGGTGGGGATTAGTTTAAAAATAAAATTTCGTATTTATATTTATTTAAAAATTAATTTTTTAAAATTTTATTAAAAATAAAGATAATAAATCTTCATTGTCCATCTTTACGATGGATGGTGGCTATCATAGAATTGAAAAAAAAAAATCTGAAAAAAAAAATTGTGGCATAAAAAAGAAAATTAAAAATATATATATCAGTTGAAGGTCTAGGTTATGAACCCAGATCTTCAAAAAATTATATTAAATTTCATCTACAAAATCATCACCCATCAATTCATCATTCAACTAACATCTCAACTTCAATCAAAATCATCTTCATTAGGCCATTCATCACCACCCACCAACCTAGATGAAGGCATCTTCAACCCCTTCATCTTCAACTTCAATCAAAATCAAACCCCAAAATCAACATAAATATTCCACAAATCAACTCAAATCAAATCAACCCAAACCCACTCACTTGGAAACCCCACCCAGTTCATCACCCAACCAACCCAGACAGTGAGGGAGTATCGGCAAAAAAGAGGCGTGAGGCCAACAGAGAGAGGTTTCTAGGTAGTTTCTAGGAACCCACTCACTTAAAAACCCCAATATCCAAATAAGTTGAGGGAGAAAAAAGAGGGGAGAGAGAGATGGGGGGGTGGGGGAAGGAGATGATGATGTTTCATCATTTGGGTTTGAACCATGGGTTCGAATCGAACCTAGAGGGGGTAACAGTAGGGAAGGAGTGGAGGTGGGAGGGGAATTGACATTAGAGGAGAAGAGATGATGATGGTTAACTTGGGTTGCGTTTGAATCAAACCCAGAGGGGGTAGTGGCAAGCAAAAAGCAGAGGAAGGAGGGAGAGGAGATCAACGTCAGAGATCAGAGAGAGAGAGAAAAAGCTTTTGCATGGTGGAAGGTGAAGTGGAGAGAGAGTATTTTATTATTTTTTTCATATAAACTTATTATTTTTTTGTTTTTAAATAAAAATATTAAATTAATTTTTAATTTGATCTCCACCATCCAGATAGACAGTGGAGATAAAACATTCTTTTTGTTTTTCAAAAAATAAAGAAAATTTACATTTTTATTTTTATTTTGGTTTTTTATTATTTTTTATTGATTGATATTTATTTGTCAGCTCCATTTACCATTTACCCTTCCTCTCCTAACGGCAATGGATGGAATTCCTAACGGCGGGGAGTTGATTCTTTATTTAATTAAACTTAAGGGAGGTAAACTGCTAATTCCGAAACTAAGAGGAGTCATTTCAGATTATGGTCAAAGGTTAGGGGTAAATTATAAATATCCTTAAAATGTAATAATGATGTACCAAAAAAAAAAAAAACCAAAAAAAAAAAAAAAACAATGATCTTGTACGATTATGTCAAAAAGTAAATAATAAAAACTACCTTTTACCATGGCTATAGTGCCATGCTGCCTTTGTCTCCTCTTAGTAATTCAAAAGCTTAATAGTATGTGCTTTTCGCAAACTAATTTAGACTATCTGTTTTACATATCTAAGTTATGATAAGTTTTATCGTATAATGATCTGTCAATGTCTTTGTAATAATCTTCCCCCTACTGTAAAAAGCTAGTTATAGGACCTTATAATATTAGTACATATCCAGGAGTTCCACTTACCCTTGCATGGTATAAAACATAGTCAATGAAGCTGAACAAGCAATTTTGGTTTAGCTGAAGCAAAAACCGTAAAGTGTTTCATAAAAATTCAAAAGTTTATTTCAACATCTGTAGCATTACCATCTGGTATAACTGCATTTACTCAAGTTTTCATATAATTGTGCTTCTTGTAGAGACTCTTGTAGAACTGCGTATAATTTGGGCATTTCTTAATATAGATTTGCTAGCTAGACAATAACGTAAATGTGTGATTTGCCCTTCAATCATGGAGAGCAGGAATGGTGGACAATGAAGGCCTCCAATATGCTTGTGTTGTTATCTGATTTCGGAATGGTGTTTGGTAGGAATTGTATTGTTGTTGTGCTTTTGTGTTTTTTCCGCAAAAGTTGTCTGGTCATCTTCGGAATAGTGTAGCAGTAGTAAAGGAAGGTAAGGTGGTGGACTATGTGTGTCGATAAGAGTCAATCTTCGTCTCTCTCTAGCACACTCACTTGCTCACAGATCTTTATTAGCACACCTTTTACGTTTCCATTTGTGATGCATGTGGTTATTCCTTATGATCTGGCAATTTATGCCTATACTGGTATTTTCTGAAACACTTCCTTGACTTCTATCTGATTGTTGTTTCTCTGCTTCTATATTTGTATACTAGTGAGATCACTGCAGAAGGTAGACGGATCACAAAGCTTGATCAGATTTTGCTTAACGGAAACAACATTGCAATTGTAAGAATAACATAAATTGTTTGCATTTAGTTCTTAAACTTTCTTTTGAAGCTATTAGTATGTTAATAGTCATAACTGGTTCCTGCCAAAACTGTTTTGAGACCATGATATGGTGGCATTCTGTTAAAAAATCATGAGAAAAGCAAAAGCTCAAAATTTTTGGAATGAAATTTATGTGTTATACGCTGGGAGATGCTTTTTGTAAGCCTTAGGTGGGTAGGCTGGTTTATTATAATAAAATGTAGAAGGCTGCAATCTTGTGGTAAAGAAAGCCAAAACAAAGACCAACGTTGATTGAAGTATTGAATTCTCACTAGCAATTTGTTTGCAATACAGCTGGTTCCTGGCGGCTCTCCTGATCCAGAATGAGGAACTCTTGCTTGGTGTTTGAGGTTCTTTAGTGTGGTTGGATCCTGGAGACTCAAGGACATCCTCAGTTTTAAGGAAGACCATGGCCACAGCTCGAGCTATTGTTAATAGATTATTTGTAGGACTCTCCGGAGGTGGATTCTTGTATTGTAATGAATTCTTCTACTGCAACGTTGAATGATGAATTTGTTTCTCATGGCCTCAAAATGATACGTTTCTTAGATCATGAAAACATCAGATTAGTTGTTTATAACTTTTTATTGTATGCAGGAAAATTGCCTATTTATGCTATTGGAAAATTTTGACAAACTTAATTAGGACACAGTTTCTTAGTGTATATAACTAATGAAACACCGGTATTAGTAGTATAATAGACAGAAACAGTCAGTGTTATTTGCTCATCCGTGGCTGGTGCTAGTTAAGGAATCTGTTATTGAGAATGCAGATAGGTTATCAGCTGGAAGGGAAAGTGTCAATGGTGAAGTTGATGGACCCTGGTGGCAGTATACTCGTAATAATCTTGTTGTTTGTACTTAATCAATTTTCTGGTAATGAATTTTTTGTTATCAAATATCAATGAAAGTTTATTCTACAATTATTTAGATGTTACATTAAAGCTTAGGTCGGGTCACGGGTCAGTTGGGAGCAGCTTGCCCCGAACGGGATTGGTGGGTCAGTCCAAGCCAATTTGTTGCCACCCCTGGTTACATGAGAATTGAGAAGTGGGATCAAACATCTCTATTTCTTAATATTAAAATTGTTTAATTTATTTAGAAAATAATGCTATACTATTTGAAAAAAATTGTCCAAATTCATTATCACGTGACAAACTTATATGTAATTACTACATCATAAATATCATCCTAAAATTAATAAGACAACAATAAATTAATTTATTAAATTATTTGGATAAGATTTTAAAACAAATTTTTGAAAAATAGCATTATTTATTTAGAATTATTATATTTTTTAAAAAACTGTTACATACTAACATAACTATATAATTTCACTAATAATAAGATTTATAATAATTACATTTTTTGCTTTTGAAAAATAATTACATCTTTTGATAACATAAATCAACAAATCATTATAGTTTAATTTTATTAGTATGTAAATTAAAAATTGTTATTTTCTTTAAAGGGAAAATTGTGTGCGATGGCACTAAGAAGAGTGGGAGTTTTAAAAATGCTAGTGAAGAATTACAATAAATTTTTTAAGTACCATCAATGTTCGTAAATAATTGTTTGTGAACAAAAACAATAGTTTGCATATAAAAATTACATATTATGGTTATTTTTTTTCATTCGGAAACTATAATTCGCGAACATTGCTACTACTAAAAATATTCATTTCAGATTTTTGGTCATATTTTCAAAATTCATTTTCTTTTTTACTTAAAAAAATTCTAAATGATTTAGAATAATTTTCTTTCACTGAAAAAATGATTTATTAAGATCTTCTATAATCATCCTCTAGTATCAAATATAGACAAATCTCTCTCTCTCTCCCCATATATATACATAATGTTAAAGACTAACGTATAGAATAGTAATAACATCCAATCCAAAGGACTTAACAACCCCATACGAATAGGTCATTACATAAGCATCCATCTCCTACTCCTATACAGATCCCATTCAATCTCACACTTTGCTGGCTTACCCTACAGCTGAAAGACTCAACCTGCAACTCAGTTAGCATACATAGGACGTGCATTGACCTGAGTTTTATGGTCACCTTCCTCTCCACCCTTGAAAAGCCTTGTCACCTGATTGTCTTTGTCTCCTAAACCCTGAAAGTTATAATCACCATTCATGTAAGATTGTCTTGCATTATATGGCACACTGCAAAGAACTCAAATTTCTTTAATATGATCAGACAAGTTAACAAATTGTCTTGAGAAACGGTAATGGGTCGCGCATATTAGCTGACCTGAGAAGATTTGAGAGACAACTAAATGTAAACCTAATCCATTTAAACGTACAACAACGTGATCGACTCTTATTGATGTATGTGCATGCATGCCCATGTTACATATGCAACCATGAAAGCAACAATGCAGAACCCAGCAATTTACTAGCGTAACTCCTTTAAAAACAGGCCCCTAGGTTCAAAAAAACTATTGTTGCACAGAGGATAACATCTGATTTTGATAGACATTAACTCGGGCACATTTTTTCATTCGCACTAGTCGCAAACTCAATATTGAAATAAAGGGAATGCTCGAAGGGGCAATCATAGTAACAAATGATCGATCAATCACTAGACCAACTTCTTATTCAAAAGGAGATGATATTTTTCCATCTTTGTAACAATCAATGAACTGACAAAACAATCAATCGGTATGTATATTACAAAATTTCAGGATGCATGGAAAAAAGTCCATGTCATCCAGTTCCCTAGTGACTCACTTTCCTGTTATTTCTTACAAGAAGGTCAAAGAACAATTATATTCTGGTCTCTGGGTATCTAAATCAGCAAAGAGTATACGGTTGAGAAGGGCAAAGACGAAATGCAACAAGCTCCTTGTTTACAACATTTATCCTGATGGACAAGAAAAATTGCAATGTTGAACTAGCAACCGCTTATTTATTCCTCTGCACTGCCCAAAATTTGTTGTACACGCTTTCTACTTTTTGTGCATTTCAAAATTCATCCAGGTGATGCATTTTCCATTTCCCGTGTATTCCAAGGATCTGGTAATAGACAATTGGTATCTGATAATAGGGACTTTGTGGTTCGATGAAGGTAAGAATCTAAATCATACCCCACAGACTCCATTCTGCTAAGAAGATCATAGACATGATGTTTTTCATTTTTAGAAAGAAGAAGCGATGTAAGTAGATAGTTGCAAACTCGAGGCATCAACTTGAAACCATTCTTCAGTGTGTAAATGAAAACATCTATTGCCAGGTCTAGGTGCCCTCTTTTGCACAGACAATTTATCAACTTAACACAACTTGGGGGAGTAACAATAACCTCACACTTCTTTAGAATGTAAAACATCTTTAAACCTTCTCCTACTTGTCCATCCTGACACAATCCAATAAGCCAAATGGTATAAGGTGCTAAATTAAAATCATTTGACTTGAAATCCATTTTCAGTATGCCACGGACTGCCTTTTCCAATTCTCCCTTCCCAAAGTGTTCCTCAATTGCTTTAATTGCTTTATCTTCCCGACCAGAAATGTCCCTCAGATACTTCAACCAAAAAGTAAAAGCTAATGAAACCTTTCTCCTCCGGCATGACCAAGTCATAAGAGAATTGTAAACTGATTGGCTAGGTGTACAACCATTCTTCTCCATTTGATCAAAGACTTTTAAGGCATCCTCTTCTCTCTCAAACCTTAGAAGACCATTAATAAGAGTTCCATATGTTACAGTGTCAGGAGAAAACCCCTTAAGCTGCAGCTCTTTGAAGAGCTTAAAAGCACCATTAATGTTGCCGGACATACAGAAGCCGTTAATCAAAATGTTATAAGTACTGATGTCTGGCACAGTTCCACTATCAGCTAGCTGCAGGAGAATCTTGTAGGCCTTAAGAACCAATCCTGACTCACAATATTGCTCCACCATAGTTCGTAGACTTGCACTGTCAAGAACCCGATTGGCACCCTGCGAAAGCCGAAGAAATATCGAAGGGTTTCTCCCTATCTCCATCTTATAAAACAGAAGATTAGCTTTCTCAAGCTCACCAGCCTTACAAAGCCCATCAATAAGTGCATTGAAAGTAACAACAGAAGGAAAACATCCAGCCTTTTCCATCTCACTAAATATTTCTTCTGCCTCCACAACCAGCCCGTTCCTGCACATACCACAAATAAGAATGGTGTAAGTGCAAGTATTGGGTACACTATCCCGCTTCAAAATCTCAAGCTTAAGAGACCGAGCTTGATTCAAAAGACCAGCATCACAAAGCCCTTTAATCACAGCATTATAACAATATGTATCCGGAACCAAACCTCTCTCATTCATCTCATCCATCAACTTCAACGCGTCCTTGACTTTACCAACCTCAGACAACCCCCGTATCATCACCGTATATAAAACAATGTCAGGTTCAACATTTTCCTCAAATATTTTCCTAAACCACAGATAGGCTTCATCATATCTCTTGGCTCTAAACAACCCGTCAACCAAACTACTATAACCACGTAACCCAAGTTTAAAACCATCCCTCTCGAACAACCTTAAAAGGGCAAAAGCCTCATCCACTCTACCTAACTTACAGAACCCATTAAGCAAAGCATTATAAGCTACAAAATCAGGGCTACAACCACTCTTCTTCATCTTAACAAACAATCTACGGGCGTCATCCGCCCTTTTGGCCTGACACAAGGCCGAAATGACAATCGTATAAGTAATCCTATTAGGCGAAATGCCTCTCACAATCATCTCATCAAACATCTTGAGAGCATCCTGAATTTTACCACTCTTCCACAATCCATTAATCAAAATACAAAACGTGTGTCTATTAGGCACGCAATTCCATTTCAACATGTGATTATAAACCGCCAGAGCTAACAAAAACACATGCTTTTGCAACAAAACGTGAATGATGGTATTGTAAATGAAAACACGAGGCTGACAATCAAACTCCTTCATCTTACCAAAACACTCCAAGGCTTTCTCGCGAGCACCCGCTTTCGCGTAACCTGAAATGAGAACCTTGAAGGCAGCGGAAGTGACGGGGACGCCTGAGTCCTTCAAGTCCTGAAGCGTTCTCCAGTACATATCAAACCCATTTAGGTGGTCTAAAAGCATGTTGAGGACTAGATTCTGGGAAGCGTCGGTGAAAAGGCGGGTGTGGTTGGTTGTCCAGATGAAGAAACGGAAACCCAGTTGTGGGTTTGGGGTTCGTTGGATAATGGAGGGGATGAGGTCGGGAGAGAGGAAGGGGAGTAGGGGTTCCAAGGCGGGTTCGATGGAATTGGTGGTTTCGAGGATCTTGATGACTTCATTTATGAAACTGGATTGAGAAGTGGAGGATGAGGATCTATTAGAGATGTGACGAGCAAGAAGAAGAGAGGGGAGCCTCATGTTTCTTGTTTGTTTGGTGATTTAAGGTTTTACATGGAACTGCCTGATTCAATTCAACTGCTGCTGCTTCTTGTTTGATGTTTCATTGACTACAGAATAGAGGCAACAACTACTGGAAAGTGACTCTAGAGTGAGCAAGGCTTTGATTTCCATGACTCCACCTCTTCTAGTATGAAATAAATAAATAAAAGAAAAAGGAAATTGTGAATTTTTTGAAAAAATAAATTTCGGATCAACCCAGATTTTACCGATCAAATCCGCTTTTGACCGGGTCAGACCCGGGTCTAACAGACCCTTTGAATTTAGGGGTCGAGTCTAAAATCAAATCTGTAAATCAGGTGTGCTTGTAGACCCTAAACAAAAGGATCCAATGCAGTCTGAGTTTGGCGCAGGTCCAAACCCACTCTTTGATCGTTAAAGAGTATTTTAATTTAATAAATTACAAATTAGGGAGAATTTCATTCTTATAAAACTTCTCTTTTTAAATACAAATTTATTTATAACTTTCATGATCTTTTATATTTTAAAACTCATCAAATTAATCCCTCTATCGTAATCTTTAATGGTCAACGTCAATAGAAAATAGTAAAAAACTGTTTTGTCATTAATTTTATATACACTTTAATTATTGTTTTCATTTAATATTCAAAAACAATTTTTTCATCTAAAAACGTGTCATTTCATTACCAATTAATGTTAAAAGATGAAATTGTCTTTAATGTTTGACTACCTATTAATTGACAGTAAAAACTAATTTGATGAATTTATTAAATGTAAAGGACTACAAACGATACAAACGGATTCGTATTTAAAATAAGAATTTTTTAAAAATATAGGGATCCAAATAAAGTTCTTCCTGTTATTATGGTTATGACTTACTTAAGCGGATGAGCTTACCAAACGAGTGTACAAAGAGTTTTGGAGGGTTGTAAATATGGATACTCTTTTTATAAGCGATTCAGGATCAGGAATAGAATTAATAAGCCCAACAGTAATAAACTAGGTGGGCCAATGTTGACTATTAACCCATTCATTTCTCTCAGGCCCTCAAACAATCAAAAGGCCTGAAAAGCTTAAAGAGTTTATGCATAGGCTTGGCCACAACGTACAATGAGAAGGCCTTTAAAGCTTAGCTGGTTTTAACCAAATTTAACCTTTTTTTAATAACCTCTTGGGATATTACTTTTTTTTTTTTCAATTTCCTACAGCATGATTTTTTTTTTACCAAAATACCCTTAATAGTCCAGCTAATTATCACTTACCATAGTTTTTCCCTCCAGTGACCCACCTCATTTCTGATTCTCTCTCTAAAATTCCCACCCCATCAAACTTTTTCCTCTCATTCTCTCTCTAAAATGTCCTAACCCATCATTTCCATCCCTCCTCCCTCTCTTCTTTTTATTCTTCTTTTTCTTCTTCTTTCCTTTTTTTTTTTCCTGAGTTGGATCTGGTTCGCGATGGTTCTGGATCGCGAACCAGAACCATATGGTTCTGGGCTCGGCGACGAGCCCAGAACCGGGTTTGTCGCCGACCAAAACCGTCTGGTTCTAGGTTCGTGACCCAGAACCACATCTGGCTCTGGGTTCGCGACCCAGAACCATCTCTGGTTCTGGGTTCGCGACCCAGAACCATCTCTGGTTCTAAGTTCGCGAACCCAGAGCCAGATGTGGTTCTGGGTAGCGAACCCAAAACCACATTTGGTTCTGGGTCGCCAACCCAGAACCAGATTTCTTTTTTTCTTTTTTTTATTTGTTTGTTTATTAATGATTTGATAATGTTGTTGTTGTTGTGGGAGATGATGATGTTGATGAATTGTGGGAGATTATGGATTTTGATATTGAATGAATGGGAGGGGTAATTTTGTTCAAAATATAATAATAAGATCCGTTTTGATAATTCAGAAAACTAAAAGTGTAATTCTGTAAATTTTGAAAATACTTTTAAGGGCGCTTTTTATCCAAGAAGCGCCCTCTATGATAAATATTATAATTACGAAATAACCTCAAAATTTTATTTAATTACGAATTTCATCCTAAATTTTAAAAAATAATAATAAGGTCCATTTTGATAATTCAGAAAATTAAAATGCAATTCTGTAATTTTAAAAAATATCTTTGAGGGCGCTTCTTGGGTAAGAAGCGCCCTCAAAGATATTTTTTAAAATTACGAAACAACCCCATAAATTTATTTAATTACGAAATATATGTAATTGAACATTGAGGTTAACATTCTCAACCTTCAGGTTGGGAATCCCAACCTAAAGGTTGGGAGTCCTAACCTTGATTCAACATTTATATTTGAAATCTCAACTTTAAGGATGGGATTCCCAATCTAGAGATTGAGAATCTCAACCTCGAAAGTGGGAATCCCAACCTTGAGGTTGGGAATCCCAAACTTAAATAAAATAAACATTTAAGGTTAGGATTCTCAACCTTTAGGTTGGGAACCTAACCTAAAAGTTGAGAATCTCAACCTTAGATATTCAATCATATTTGGGATTCTCAACCTCAGGGTTGAGATTCCCAACCTATAGGTTGGAATTGATTTAAAAAAATACTCATTAAGGGTATTTTTGTCCATTCATGTTTTTTTTTTCTATTTGGGATTTCCAACCTCGGGGTTGAGATTCCCAACCTATAGATTGGGATTGATTTCAAAAAATACTTATTAAGGGCGTTTTCGTCATTTCAATGTCTTTTATTAATAATAAAAAATAAAAAGATTACTTTTTAGGGTGCCATTCCCAAAGACGCCATTTTTTCCATTTTCTCTAAGCTTTATTGATCTCTGACCCAGAAACAATGAGGAGGCCTGTAAAGCTTATTGATCTCTTACCCAAAAACAATGAGAAGGCCTGTAAAGCTTATGAGAAAGTAAGTTGATTTTATTATAATAATATCTCTTAATACAAACACTTCAAAAAAAATAAAAATAAAACTCTTAGAACAAAGACAATATTATTATATATCCTAATTTTTAATAACATGATAATATATGATTATATGTTAATATACATCTAAGTTCTGACTGATTGAGATTAAATTATTTTATATAGAGCTACAAGTTATATCAAGAATAAATTATAAATTGAATTCATAGACACTTTCAAAACAATATGCATATCAATTCACATAAGTTAAAAATGAATTATAAATATATAGTCATGAATAAAGTGGAATCATATTACATATTCTCCTCTGAACACTACAGAAAGAAATACTAAACTAATGATTTAAATTAAGTAGAATGAACTATTACTAAATTTTAAAAAATATTAATGACAACTAAAAAGTGCCAACATCTTATGGATGTAGTAACAAAATATAGTAGTTTTGAGAAAAAGGTAAAAATTGGAGATACAAATGGAAAGTATATACAATATAAAATTAGATTAACTATATTTTAGTGTTTTATATATATATATATATAAAGGTTTGGATTGGATTATGTAGTTTGATAAGACACAACCCACAAATATCCAAATCATTCAAGTTACTTTTAAATCAATCAAATGAGCTTATTTTATTTTGTGAACCCAAACCATCCCGTTTTAATCGGCTTGATTTGATTGGGTTGATAGGTTTTAATGCTTTGAATACCCATTCCTACTCGCACTCTTGATTTTGGAGCATGACTCACGCCCCAAATCTGTAAATTTCTATGACATTTTCCATGACATTTCCAAATCCTGCGCATTTTTTAGTGCTATCACATGTTATTTTCATATTTTTTTTAAATCAATCTCTTTACAAAAATAAAAACTTACACAAATATTTTTAAACTACATAAAGACAAATCCTGAAGCACAATCACATAGGTTAATTCATAAGTACACCACTTTGTTGCAACATTATATTCTATAGCTTCTACTAAAAAATTACCTTCTTTAAACATGTTTTATCTTGAAACAAATTAATGACAGAGAAGATGGGAGATGATGGGAGAAAGTAGCAAACAGAATCACATATTTGACATAGGCATAAAAAAAATTTTAAAAAAATAATAACAGATCACCAGCAAAAATAGAAATTAAAGGGGAAAAAAAACATATTTCAAAACATCTAAATAACGTAGAGTAATTATATTCCAGATATGCAAAACTGATAAAAAAAAATATACTCTGGTGAGATATTGGTTTGACTTCAAGAAATAGAAAGCCAATATATGAATTGATATTTTCATAATACTAAACAAACTTGAATTAGTGAAATAAGTGAAAAGAACCTCTTTATTGTATCTACAAACAATTCTATGATTTTGAAATTTAACTAAAAGGACCCTGTCTGTACCAAAAACCCCAACCCCACTCATGGGGTTATTTTCGGTGCAAGACGAGTGGGGGAGTTTTGCAGTTCTTCCTAATAAGATACCTTGGAAAAAACCTCCATTTCTGCCAAAATGTCATCTCATGTGTTCCTTTGAAAATTTTTTATTTGATTCATGTGAGCACCATAACATTTGAATTAGCTTATGACTTTGTACTTTATTCACCTGTTCATGGAAACCAGCACTTGTATACTTTTCCCTGCTCATCATGGAATGATCAATTCCCTGTTTCACCAATAGGCATTTATAATTTTATCCTTCGAATAATCTTAACCAGGACTGCTATTGGGAAAAAAAGGATGCAACTATCTTCAGCTAACTTTTTTTTTATGGGTGGCTTGGTTCTATCCCCTTTGTCAATGATAGCAACAGAAGGAATTGCTGCATTTGCAGCTGGATTCTTTGCAATCTCAACCAACATCTGAAAAGACTCAGGAGATCCTGGTCTTGATGCAAGCTGCAGTAATCAATCATCACTCACATGTATATTATAGAGTATAATATTCCAAGCAAAGGACAAAATGAACTAATTTATGCATTTGCCAAAATGAACTAAAATTCAGGATAGATCAAATGTGAATTGGACCACCATCACCACCTAACAGACGATTAAAATGTGAAGTAGTGAAGCTCACAGACTGTTGATCAGGAAGTGGTTTAAGCTTCAGTAAAAGAAGACCAAGAAGCAAGAAAACGGCTGGAACCAAAAGCTGAAACACAATTGTTTTGTGGTCTCTACGAGCTGATATCGCCCTCTTTATCAGTTATGCTTTACAATGTAACCAAAACATTGACCTTGAAACGGTACAAGAAGAACTGCACTGCATACTTAATGAGTTCAGGAAACTAAGAAAAGTAGCAACAATCAGACGGCAAGCTCTCTGCACTATAGTGAAGATGATTCCAATGAACCTCTTATAATTTCCAAACAATTTAGAATCGGAAGTTCTTTTGGAAGCTTGTTCGGGAGAAGGTTGAGAAGCCACAAAATGAGGTGCAACATAATTATTTCCCTGGTTAATACATTCAGATTCATCAAAGTCACATCCTGCAACTCTTAGAAATACCTCCTCCAGAGTGGTGACAGTGACAGATATACCATAACTTTCAATGCCAATATAATTTGAGTCTTCACTACCCCTTTTTTCGGCACTAACCACTGGTCTCTTCGTTCAAGTTTCTATTTCACAAAACATACTTTTGAAAGACGATGAGGATGCCAAGGGAAGCTTGAAGGTAATCTCCATCCCAACCTGGAAATATTCAACTGTGAAGTAACGTTATAGAGCATAGATGTGGATTATTCAGAAAAATAAGGTTTAACAAGTCTCTACATATCTTAAAATAGTTTTAACAGTTTGCTAATTACTACTACCATGGCAACCTTTGATCCTGGAATTGAGGTTTAACACAGTAAAATTTGGGCAAACTGAAAAAACCTTTTATTTTTTAATTATTGACCCTTCATGAATAATTAAAGGTTATTTCCACACTTAATATGTTAAACTTTTAAAGAAAAGTAGCTATAATTAAATAGTTGAAGTTCATCTAGCATAGAGCATCTAAAGTTCTTAGGGCAGTCAATATAACCCTGTAAAGAGGCATATTTTTGTTAGCCAAATTCTGCTAAGAGTTTTCACATTCCAGAAAAGTACATTAACAAAAGCTTATTATAGTAACCTCAAACCATCCAAAAAATTCAGATAAATATTTCCATAAGTAAGAATTATAACAGAACAGACTGAAAATATTGAACTTATACAACAGAAGCACTGAAATATGAAAAACTGCAATGACTAAATGTTACAGTGACAGCACATAAGCAAATGCCAATTCAGGTGGAATAATACCTCACTCACACATGTTGCGGATGGAATATGACGATAGACAATATCAGCAGCTGCTGAGGCAGCAGTGCAGGCTGAAAAAAAAAATAGAAATAAAACAACTTAACAATAAGCACTGAAAATTTAGAACAGGCAAAGTAAGAGGAGGTATAAACTAATGAAGAGTAATGGGAGCAAACCTTTACTTTAGTATGGTATGACCAACCCCACATTGATGCTTCAAAAAAGAGAATTTTTATATACAACTATGTCAGACTTTTTAGTTGATCCAGGAAAACCTGTCCATTAAAACAACCAGAAATATTTGGGGGAGCCAAATTATATTGAAAAGAAATAACCTTCTGCAGCACTTTAAAGAATCATTAGCCATGATAGCTATCCGATCCCCTAATTCTTCGGCTTCACCCATCGAGTGTGTTGTTAGTAAAATAACCCTTCCTTTCTTTTTTCTTTTTATTAACAGCCATGTCAAGCGCATCAACCATGGATCCATGCCACTGGTAGGTTCATCAAGAATTACAACCTGTGTTAGAAAAAATAAATTAATAATTAACAATGTCAATAAGTTCCCAAATAGAAAAACAAAAATGTGTTATCAAGTTTCCACACCACCTTGCTATCTCCAATCAGTGCAATTCTCAGAGACAACTTACTCTTCATGCCACCAGAAATTGCTCTGACAACAGTGTAGATTTTATCAGCTAAACCCACTGCCCATAATAATAGTAGTATTAATTCAAAATGTATCCATTCTAACTTGATCATGGACAAAGAAGTACAGATAAAATAAAACAAATGTCATGTCAAGCACTAAAACAACAAGCAAAAAAGCATGTTAGATGCTGGAAGTTCTAAAAATGGATAAACAGATATTTTAATGTTGGCATTAGGAATTAGGAAAACCAAATCTTGTTTAGCAACCAAAGCAGAATAGTAGTTGCAACACTCGTGTTTAATTCCCTAATTTAATGATACTTCTTATTTTTCAAAAAGAAAAAGAACACTTGGTCCACTAATTGAAGTAACATAAGACCTCTCTCTTTTTATGTATAATTAACTTATGGCTTTTAACGCCTACAAAATTTAAAAAGATAAGTTACACTAATGTAACTCAACATGGCTCAGTAGCCTTTCATGTTAATCTGGTGTAGCAGTAGGCCTTAAATTTCCTCATGTTGAATAAAATTGAAATAAGTCATACAGCAAGAAATAAACTCTAATCATTCCCTATAATTGTTGCCTAGTCCACACTCAAGGCATCAAATTTGGGAGATTATCTTTATTTTCTTACATAGTAATTCTCTTAAGCTTAAAGGTATAAACTATTCTATCTGGAGAAACTAGTCTTGAGACTGCAAAAACATGCTACATTTAACCAATTCAACAGTTTTTCGTAAGCTTTTTTTATTACAATTCAAACATAGTCCTACAACATCAAAAATTTAAAATTAGAAGTTTTATCCATACTATTCAGCTTAGGAGAAGGCAAAATTCAGGAGATTTCATAAGCTACAGGCTATAAAGCTAGCAAAGTGAATGAACAATGGCTGAGAAGTTTGTATAAAGATTTATGTTGCATGCATAATTATAATTATGAAAATTCAATGCAAGTTACGCATGGAAGAACCAAGATATATAGATAGGAGCTCACTTCATCAACCATGTCACGCACAACATTCTCCACAAGATCATCCTTCACACCTTTCAATATTGCAAACATCTCCAAATGGTC